>CAJVPQ010002905.1:0-12431 GCA_910591825.1 Funneliformis caledonium
AATAAAATGACTAGAATTTACAAAATAACGTGAAAATATTTCTGGAAAAATTATATCATAGTAAAATTATATTTGTATAATAATGAATAATTTGTTAATGCTATAACAAATTATTCGTTATACATACTGAATAATTTATTATAGCATTAATAAAGATTTTTATAACAAAGTCCTAATTAGCTAGATCAGCAACTTCATTATATCAAGGCGTAACTATATAAGTTTCCTTTTACATTATTTACAATAATATTTTGCTTATATATTTTTTTAATTTATAAATTTACAATTTTTTTTTTAAAAACTTATTTATGATAATACACAATAATTATAAATAATAATTTAATAAATTTTTCCAATTTTAGATAACAGTATATTATTAAAAAAAAGTATTATAACATTATAATTTATAATTAATCCAATTTTAAATAATAATACATTATTAAAAAGTATAGTATTATAACATTATAATTAATTTAATTAATTATATAGAAAAATTTCTAGAAAAATCAGATTCTGAGAAATTTTTAAATAAACTTAATACTTTTAATCTAAGAATATCAAAAACTAAAATGCAATAAAAATTTAAATTTTTTTAAAAAATTACTAGAATCTAATTTTTTTAACAATCAACCTATATATAAATAAACTTAGTAATTTATTAAATATTACTAAAATTTTAATTATATAGATTTAATTTTTTCAATTATAAAAGAAAGTATTATATATTATTAAAATATATGCAAATTTATTTTAAAAACTATTTAATAACTAATACATTTTATTTTTTTATTAAACTCTTTAGCTAATTTTTATGAATTCAAAAAGATAAATGTAAATATCTTTCTTACAAATATATTTAAAAGCTTATATTTTTTAAAAATACAAACTAATTCAATAAAAAATATTATATTTACAAATTCAGAAACTATTAATAAAACTAAATAAGTCTTTCAAAAAAACTGCTGATCTAATAACTTTGATACAATAATAATAATAATTTTATTAATAATAATATAACATTACTTAAAAAGACAATTGATGAATTAAAAATAAGTTAAGAAAACATATTAAATAAAATGAATAAAATAATGTTTAAACTATAAATTTATATGAATAAATAACAAAATAATTTGTAAGTTACAACCAAATCTCATAAATTAATAAAATTTAAATCTATTGATAATTTACTTGCAGTAAATTCAGGATCAGAAAATTTAAATGACAAAAATAATAATATTAAAACAAATATATATAAATCAACTACTACTTTAGTTGCTTTAATTCAAAGTAAAATGAAACAAATAAGTAAATTAAAAATTCAAATAATTTAATTGAAAAGGAATTTGCTTTTGATTATATTAAACTTTTTATTTATAAAACTAATCAAAAAACTCTTGAAGTATATTTATTATTTTATATAAGAGAATATAAATCATAAAAGAAAAATTTAATAAATATAAATATTTAATATTAATTTATTATTTCTAATTTTTTTAGAAAAAAGTAAAATATTGATAAAAAATCAATTTGTTAAATTTATTATACTTATTTTAGAATAAGACAATATGTTTTTTAAAATTTTACCTGAGAAATTGAAGGTTAAGAAAATTAATAGTCACTATAATAATAAAATATTAAAAGTCTTTATATTACAAAATTTTAAAGATAAAAATCAATATATTAATATAATATTTAATATTTTTAAATTTATAGAAATTTAAATACAAAAAGATATTATCAATATATTTAATGTAGATATATTAGAATACTAAAATTAGTGAAGATGAGACTACAGTTCTGATGATAATTAATCAATAGTAGAAGAAACATATTTTATTCCTTCTATTTCTTGATATAGTAATAAAGTATTATGAATGGGTAAATATGACACAACTTATGTGGTGTAGAAGATCGACTAATTTAACATAAATAATATATATGATATGTCAGATATATGTGATATAACTGACATATTAAACCTAGTTAACATATTCGACATAATTGATACAGTAGCGATCATAAGTATCTGACTGTTCGAGATCGTCTAAAATTATTATATAACTACCCCTTAAATTTTCCAAAAATATAATGTAATACAATACATGATTACCTGTAAATTTATAAGTATCAATAATACAAAAAAAAATTTAGATGATCATCAAACTTTTGCTTAAAAAATGGAACTTTCTTTAGAGAAACAATATGAATTATCTTTTTACGTGAGCATCCAGCTGGTCTAAAATTTAGTTTTAAATTTATTGCTAAACAAGTACGTTATAGTAAGTCTATAGCTATTTATTGGGTTAAAAAATATCATAAAAATTAGGACTTAAGTACTTTAGAAAGACTAGGGTGGCCTTGTATAATATCTGCAAAATAAAATGATAAGATTGTAAAGATGGCAGAGAAAGAACATAATATAACAACCATTCAAATATAAGAAAAAATAGAAGAAAGAGGTGTTGGGCTTAGTGTAAAAACAGTAAGGTAATATTTTCATAAGTCTGGAGGAAAGTTTAGTAATGAAATTTCTAAATCTTTGCTTAAAGAAGACCATCAAAAAAAAGGTTGCAATGAGTAAAAAAACATAAGAATTTTGATTGAAATCGAGTTATTTTTACAGATGAGAGTACATTTTAATTATATACATCAAAAAAAAGGTTTGGCAGTTTCCTGATAGAAAAAAATGTTTCGTTCTATTAAGCATCCATTAAAAGTTCATGTTTGGAGATATTTTTCTACTTTTGGATTTAGTAAGCTATTTTGCTTTCAGAGGAATCTTAATGCTGAATTTATGTATACTATTTATAAGTAAGGTCTTCTGGCTTCCACCTTTAAACTTTTTGGTGAAGGTAACATAGATTGGATCTTGCAAGAAGATAATGATCTAAAGTATCGATCAAAAATCGTGAAAAAATAGAAGGAAGAAAATGGCATTGATGACTATCAATATCTTCAGACCAAAACCTTATAGAAAATGTTTGAAGGTTAATGAAAATTAATATACAAAAAAAAATTCAATTAATTAGAGGTTAAAGGGGAAATTACAAAAGAATAGAATTGATTATCACCTATACTTACTGCGAATTAGTAGCTAGCATAAAAAGACATACAGCTGCACTTATAGAGTCAGATGGTGACTACACAATGTATTAATTTTAGTTAGTGGGTTATGTATTTTTTAAATAAAAAAAAATTTTGAATTTACTTACTTGTAGCCAAAGTTAGAGGTGGTTGGATACTTATGACCGCTACTATATATTAAATATAGTTGATATAGTAAATATGTTAGTTATATTTTTCTATGTAAATTATTTTATATAAATAGATAGCTTTTATATTCATGTAAAAAGTAGACAGACAGAGACTCGACAAGTTAGTTTTTCAGTAATTTTAGAGGTAACTAGCCTATCACGTTACATTCTAGTTTTTAGTATCTTGTCTCTTTTTTTTTCTTTTCTATTTTCTTTATTTTTTTATTTTCTTTATTTCTATTATTTTACTTGTGAATAAATATATTATTTTATAAATATAACTTATTAACGATCTGTTGAATCTCTACTCATCATAATAGTATAAACACTTTTGATAATTAGTCTGAAGTAAAACTTGTGAATTGTTGAAAGATTACTGCTTCATTAAAAAGAATAAACTACTTGAATACTCCGTCTAATAGTTAAGTTCACAGGAATTACACATTAACATTTAGTGATGATGACAAGACTATCTTTTCCTAATTAGTATAATAATAATTCATGAGAAACACCCTATGAACAACTTTAGAAAATTAATTAAGTATCAACAAAATTATTCAGCTGTATACAATAAACAAGAGCGTAACTTTAGGAAAGCTACTGGAAATTTTACATTAACAGATGACCCATCTTGTATCACTTTTAACCCACCTCTAAGGAGATTTTCCAATCTTTTCTCAATTTCTTTGAGTAGGCCCAGAAAGTCTTAGGAGTACTATTATATACTAGCAAAAGTTTGGAAGCTTTTCAAACTGCAATTTTTATAGAAACTGATATATGAGAAGTATATTATATACAGATACTTAATACTTTTAGATATAAACAAATACCCATATTAACCCTTAAGCGAGCAGTCAAATATTATATTCGAGCTCAAATTGAAACTGAATTATTCCAAAAGAAATTTCAAGGCGATTACTCACTTACCTTAATATATCCCTTTTAAACCTGAGTTGTAATTCTTCTCTATCCAGAATGACCAACCCTCAAACAACTTGTAGAAGTAGTACTACATCTAAATCAGCAAAAAAAGATCCACCTTCTCAGGAAGGTTATCTACCTGATGAGACTATCATTGCGAACACTACTCCAAGTGGAAGAGATCCTAATAAATGAACTTTAAGCTTTGATAACTCTACCTTTAGTTCTCGTAGAGATACTGAAAAACTGTCTAAACTGACTTACACAGGACCCTCTTATAAGAAAGATGCAACCTCTGATCAAAAGAATGTTAGCCCTTTATGCTTCTCTAAACAGAAAACCAATCGTTCATAAGATCAATAAAAAAATAAAAAGTCGAAAGATAAGAGAACTAGTAAACAGAAGAACTATCAATCTACTGTATGTCTTACTATGATAATTTTTTGTCTTCTTCTAGTTTTGATTCTAATGACTATCATTTTGACGATAATGAGAATGAAGATCTATTCGACGAAAATACCACAAATAATCAAGATAAGTAAAACTTCTTTAGGATGATAAAAGGATTACAAACTGTCTTTAAAACTGTTGGATTTGAAGGATAACAAGAAGCAAAATTTGTTGATTTACCAACTTTTAAGAAAGGAGACCAGGATTCTCATGATTGGTTAAAAAGATATAACAATGCTGGAGATGTAAATAGAATTTCTGACAGATGACGTCTTACATTAGTTCCATCATTTTGAAAGGATCAGCTCTCACTTGGTACAATAAAACTAAGAATAAAAAAGATTTATAATATTGGAATAATTCAACTGATCGATAACATAAACATTGTTTCTTTATCTACCATTTCTTGAAATATTACTATACAATTCATCAAAAAACACAATAGTGTTCAACATTCAGATGATGTAAACAACATCCTAAACAGTCAATTAAAAATTATGCTGCCAATGTTAAATCATTGTACTTTAAATTGGACTCTGATTATAATATACCAGAAGATGAAAAAATTGAACAATTTTTACAGAGCTTCGTCTAGAATTTTATACTGCTATTGCTGCTGCTGCACCTGTGACTTAAAAGAAACAATTGATCAAGCACAAGCTATTAAAGCAGTATTATCTAAGAATAGCATGCTTTCTGGGTATTCTTTAAGTAAAGTATATCTGAACCAAAAGGATGATGACGCTATTAAAGATTTTACTGCTACTTCTAACTTATTGATTGAAATAATGACAAGTTGATAAAAAAATTTAAGTAATTATTAACTACCTCAAATACTACGCCACGCTTCCAAAACACTAATCCACACCCAGCCAATACAAATAATAACTGGAGGAATAATAATGCTAACAATAATAATCAAAACAACCAAAGCTATTATAATTGTAGACGACCTGATCATATCGCTAGGAATTTTAGACAAAGAAATAATCCAGGAAGTCTGAATAATAATGGGAATAATCAATACAATTTGAACAATAGGTCTACTACAGAAATTACTTGTCATAGTTATCACCAAAAGAAACATATTACTAGAAACTGTAATAATCCACTAAGAGGACCTTGCCCATACTGTAGATAATTTAGACATTAGGGATATATATACCTAATTAAGAATATAAATAATCCTGTTAAAAATACTGGAAGAAATGTTAATACGCTAAATGGCTTTAATACTGAACAACATGCTGCACTATCTCAAACAACATCAATATATAATACAGGTGTTACTCTATTACCACAAACCTTTATAACCTTTCCTATCCCAAACCTACCACCAGCAAACATCCAGAATATGTTTGTCTCTTCGTCTCACCAATGAAAAAATAAATCCCTCAAAATTACCAAGAGTTGTAGAAGCAGTTTATTGTAATGCTACCGTTGACAACAAACTAATATATTTAATTTTAGATTCATGATCAGTTAGAAGTATAATGTTTAAATCCTTTCTACAACAATTAGGACGAAAAATCAAATTAGCTTATACTATTACGATAATTAATATACAAGAAGGACAATCATGACCTTTAAGACGAGTTACTAATATTCCTTTACAAATAAATAGTATAGAGGTTCCTATCAATGTCGATATCACAGAATCAAATGATTACTACATAGTAGTCAGAAATGATTGGCTTACTAAATGTCAAGGACGACTTTATTGGAATTATCAAAAATTTATATTTATCTGAAATAATAAGAAATATCAGATACTGATGACCTATTGGAAGAAATCACAGTTTAATCATTTTCAACAATCCATCAATATTGTTAAAAACCCATCAGATGAAGAATATGAAAATAAAAAATTAATAGCTCAATGATATTATGTAGTATTAGAAGACTATAATAACTCTATTCCTTTAGTCAAAAGTAATCCAAAAATAATTTCAGTAGATGGACAGAAATATTCCTCCTAATACTTTGAAAGTTTAAATCACAAATTCAATATCCAATCACTTAAAGATGTTAAATGAAAATATCATTGGCAAAGACCAGGAAATCGATGTTAGTGCTATAATAAACTAGACAAAATTGACAATAATTGTTAATTTTGTAAGAAAGAATAGGATCATTAGCAACTATTGTGGAATATCCAGATGAACTACCACTTTGTAAAAAGACCTATAAACATCTTAATAGACCCCAACAGCAACAAATTACTCAATTTTTACGTAAAAATAGTGATGTATTCGCTGAGAATTTATTACAATTAGAGCATATAACGATTGAGATATATCATATACTAGTAGAAAATCTGATGTCTATATAACAGTATGCATACAGAGTAGCTTTCTTAGAATAAGAATTTATCAAAGATGAAGTTGGTAGAATGTTAAAATACAACTTGATACAACCCTTTGAAAGTCTTTAGGCCTCACCTGTTGTTCTTGTTCAAAAGAAGAATGGAAAACTTCAGTTTTGTATTGACTATAGAAAACTTAATAGTATTACTCAACAAAACGGACATCCCTTACCATATATCAATGAATTACTTGACATGTTTGGAAAAGCTAAATATTTTTCAACATTAGACTTGGATTGGTAGGTTGCTATGAATCCAAATGACCAAGCTAAAACAGCTTTCATAACTAGTCAAAGACTTTATGAATTTAAAGTAATGTCATTTGGATTAACATTAACAAATGCCCTGCAACTTTTCAACATTTAATGAATAAGATTTTTAGAAAAGAGATTGAACAGTTTGTAATTGTATATCTTAATAATATCATCATCTTTTCAGATACCTTTGACACATTTGTAACATTTACAGCTTATTTTTAAACGATTAAAAGATGCTAGACTCAAACTTGAAAAGGATAAATGCGAGTTTGCTAAATTAGAATTAGTATTTCTGGAACATATCATAAGCGAATAAGGAATTTCACCAGACCTCTCTAAAATTGACAAAATTAAGAATTTTCTAATCCCAAAGAACATCACTGAGTTACGAGAATTTCTAGGACTAGCATCGTATTATAAGAGATTTATTCAGAATTTCTTAACATCAGCAGTACTATTGCATTTATTATTATGAAAAGATATACTAGAGTTTGAATTCGAGTCAGAAAAGTTAACTCGAATCAAAGTCGAGTCAAGAAATTTTTGACTCAAAGAGTACTTGAGTTTGAAATTTGAGTCAGAACTCGAGTCAAACTCGAGTTAAAGTCATAATGCAGGCCAGAAAAGAACAATGCAGACCAAAAATTTTTGTAATTTGCGGCTGAACTAAAAGAAATTTTTAAAAAATTTTTATTCAATGTTCAATAATTATATAAATGTTAAATTATATTATGCTAATAAATGCAGCTTAAGAAAAAAATTACATGCTATTTATAAAATATAGAAAAAATTTGAAGTTGACTCAAGTAGATTTAAATCAAGTTAACTCAAATTCTAATTCAAATCAAGAAATTTTGACTTGAATCAGAATTTAACTCGAGTTGACTCAAGTTAAACAAATACGAATCCAGTCTCTAAAATATACCTTATGTTTGGATGGAACTACAATAAAAGGCTTTTGAGCATTTAAAAACATATTTAATAACTACATCAGTCCTGACTTATCCTGATTTCAAACGAAAGTTTTTACTCTTTATTAATGGTTCGTATATAGGCCTTAGTGTAGTATTAGTATAATTAGATAATAATAATAAGAAATATGTTATAGCTTATGCCAGTCAAAGTATAAGTCATGCTGAGTGAAATTATGCTCTAACTGAATTGGAATATCTTACCGTTGTATAGAAAATGAAACATTTTCGACCTTATTTGTTATATCAATAATTTGAACTAATTACTGACCATACAGCCTTACAATGGCTTTTTAATAAACCTAACCCTTCTCGTAAGTTTATGAGATGGATTATTCATATTATGAAATTCCCATAACAAATTCGATATAAAAAAGGAAAATTATATTCAAATGCTAACACATTATCCTGACTTCCCTTATAATAATCCACAACAATCATAACAAAAATCTGAGAGTAAAAGTGCAAGTATTAATAGTGTGACTAATAGCTCTACAATATGGAACTCAAAACCTACCACCAATTATACCAATACCTTACTCAATTCACATACCCCTTTCACAACAACATGCAATTCAAAAGCAAGCTCAACATTATTTCGTACAAAACCAACAACTTTATAGACGTAATTATAAGCATTCAACTCAACTATTGCTGGTAATCAAACCAATAAAGTTGAAAGTGTTCTATATAATATTTATAATGAACTTTAGGAAGACATTTAGCACGTGACATTACTTATAACAAAATCACCTCTCGATATTACTGGCCTAGTATGTATAAAATAATTAATAATTGAATACGAATATGTGATGTATGCCAATGACAAGGAAGACTAAAATCCAAAAAACTATTGCACTCTATACCTGTTGGATAACCGTTTGATCATATTAGAATAAATTATGTAGGATCACTTCTGAATAAAACAAAAGGGAATAGGTATATTATTGTAGTAACTGAATATCTGACAAAATGGATTGAAGCTAGTGCCATATCAGATTGCACCATTCAGACTACTGCACAGTTTATTTACAATGAAATTATATGTTGACACAGAACACCAAAAGAAATATTAACCAACTGAGCAACGTCATTCCAAAATGAATTAGTTACTGCTTTGTTACATATAGTAGGAACTAAACATAGATTATCTTTACAGTATTACCTTCAGATCAATGGCCTTACTAAACACTTTAATAGAATTTTATATACAATCTTAGCCAAGTACGCTAAACGATATTATGGAGAATGGGATATTTATTTGACATCAGCATTATTTGTATATTGAATCACTCAAAAGGAAATAACTAAATTTGAACTATTTGAGTTGTTATATGGACAAAAAGCAATTCTACTCATAGATTTATAACTATGACAACCTTCACCTATCACAAACTTATCAAATGCTATAAAAAAATATTAGCAGATAATCTCATCGCAATTGCAACAATGATACTTAGATGCACAACAAAATATTATGCAATGACAACAAAAACAACAAGAGCATTACAATAAGGATTGATCTGGAATTTCTTACCAAATTAGAGATAAAGTTTTATTATTTAATGTTACATAATCATACATTCATGGAGACAAATTTAAGGATAAATTCGATAGACCTTTTTATATTCACGATATTATGAGACTTGAAACTTATAAGCTTCATACAATAAATAGATAAGTTAGAAAGAACCCTATACATGCAGATCTTTTAAAGCCATATCTGAAATAAACTGAATGGGAACCTCAGATTATCATTGAATAATGATCGGCATTAAGATATTATAAAAGAGGCCTATGTCATTGTTATATTATTCAAATAAATAAAATTATAATAAAACCTACAAATTTTAAAATAGTTTTAAAAGAACTTCAAATTCTTATAACTGACTTTGTAGAAGAAATTCAACCTATGAAACCTCCATATCAGACTGATGTATCATTAGCTCAAAAAGTGCAGTCAACTTATCAAACTCTACTTCATTCTACCTATATAAGGAACTGTATTTTATCTCTTGTTAATGCTTTTTATTTAAGTTAACTTATTGATGATGTGACTATTTCACTGGCTCAATGAACGTTACAAATGATAATGATAACTAAACACTATTACCAAACTGCTATTTGAGTTTATCATCTCTTTGAAAATGTAGGAGTCCAACAAATCCTTGATACTCAATGTCTGATCTTGACCATGATTCAACGATTAAAGTCTAATGAATATCAAGCTCTCGTACTAGAAACGCTTGATATTTCTGTAAGAGCAAAAATCTTAAGTAGGGAGTAATGTGAATAGGTAAATGTGATACAGCTTATATAATACAAAAATTGACTAATTTGACATAAATGATAAATATGATATATCAGACATATGTAACATAACTGACATATTAAACATAATTGACATATTCGACATAACTAATATATTAAATATAGTTAATATAGTAAACATGTTAGTTATATTTTTCTATGTAAATTATTTTATATAAATAGATAGCTTTTTAGTTCATGTAAAAAGTAGACAGACAGAGACTTGACAAATTAGTTTTTTAGTAGTTTTAGAGGCAATTGGCTTATCACATTACATTCTAGTTTTTAGTATCTCGTCTCTTTTCTTTTCTTTTTTATTTTCTTTATTTCTTTTGTTTTCTTTATTTCTATTATTTTACTCATGAATAAATACATTATTTTACAAATATAACTTACTGACGATCTATTAAATCTCTAATCATCGTAATAGTATAAACGCTTTTGATAAATCAGTCTAGAGTAAAACTTGTAAACTGTTGAAAGATTACTGCTCAATTAAAAAGAATAAACCACTTGAACATCCTGTCTAACAGTCATAATTCACAAGAATTACACATTAATAATATTATTAATTTTAGTTTATTAAACCTTTTAAATATATCATTAAAAACTAATTTTTTAATTTTAGGTTATACAAACATATAAAATTATTGATGCTAAAGTAATAATGTTAATGTTAATTAAAATTAAGTAAAAGCTTAGCTGATAAAAAAACAAATTCTTACTGACGTATATTAGTAACTTTTAATAAAGCTAAATTTTGCTAATTAATATCATTTATTCTAGCTTATCTAACATCATTAAACTTTTCAAAATATGCTATCAGTGTTGACATATGATATCATATGACTTTTATAATTTATATAACTTATCATATATTATTTATCATTGTAAAGGATTATGACATAATAACTTTGTCAATAACTTAATTTAGGCTAGCATTATAAAATTTAATTCTATAAAAGACAATTGTCTTTATTTTTTTCAAAACTAAAAATGAAAATATAATAATTATCATTATAAAGTTAGCTGAAATTATATAAATCATGTAATTATCATTGACTTTATAATATATGATAATATAGTCATATACTATCCTACAATAAATTACTGGATTTTATAAATTGAAGATTTTCAAGTTATATAAATGTTTATTAATTTTCAATAAAATTCAACTAATTTTTTTTTTATTTGATAACTGATCAATTATAGTTTTTAGATATTAAAATAAAAAAAGAAAATTTTTAAAACATGAAAAACTTTTTTCATTTTGAAGTATAAGCAACTATTTTTTTATATGTTTTTTGCATTTTTTATATATAAAATTATTTTATTTATTACTTTAAAAATAAGTATTTTTTGGCATTTTATAAATAAAATATTTTTGAATTATATTTTTAAATTTATAATTCATTGGCTATTAAATAAAAAAATCTAATGTATATTTCATTAAAAATTCATAAACTTTTATATAATCTAAAAATCTTCAATTTTATTATATATTACTAAGTAATATTTATAAAATCTGGTAATTTATAATAGGGCAGTATATAACTTATAACTTTATGATTTAAAAAATTTTAATATAACTATGTCATATGCTAATACTGAACTATATTATAAATATTATTTTTTTTTAATATTATCAATTTAGATTTAGAATATATAACATCTAAATTCAGAATTTGTAAAATAATGTAAATTTTAAACAAAAATTAAATCATAAATTTGTGAAACTTTTAGATATATGGGGGCTAAGCTATTAAAATCACCTTACAGGATAAGAAATTGATTTTAAGTAAATAATGATTAAAAAAATGCTACGTCACAGTAAACATTTTCAACCAATAATAAATTGTTCTATTTTTAAATATTAAGTCGAATTAATTATTAAGACGATACT
>CAJVPQ010002906.1:0-12429 GCA_910591825.1 Funneliformis caledonium
TCCAAAGCTGCCAGTACCGATCTCTTGAACATTGCTAAAATGTTTGTATTCGTAACATTTGATATTGTTTCTTAAAATATATTCCTCTATCAAATTAATCCACCTATTTGAATTATTGTCAGCTTGCATTTTGATATTTTTGTATTTTTTTGTAAAATGGAATGGTAAAAATTCTTGGTAAAAAAAAATAAAAAGATGCAAGAAAAAAAAAAGATGCACTTGGTAAATCATGTAACGTTAAATTTCTAAGTCACCGATTATCAATAATCAGTGTTACCTTTTTATAGCTGTTGTAACCCAAAATGCGCATTTGGGTTACAACATAGCTTTCCTGGATTTTAAAGTTAAGCTATATAATAGTCGCAAATCCTACTGCGTCTCAGATGACCTCACACTGCGGCAGTAATACATGTTAATCATGTAACACTTGTGTTATATGTTACGTTTGAATTACTTTGGCATGTATCGAATAATTTACTTTTTCATTATATATATTATATAGTTTATCTTTCATTACTTGTATTATTTTATTTAATTTCATTTTATGTATTACTTATTATTATTGAAGGCGTAGCATAATAACAGTTAGCAATTTTATATAAATAGACCTGAAAGTTGACCTTGAATCAACAAAGTTTTACTCAGAGATTGAGAGAGATAAGTCTTGGGATTAGACTTATAACTCTACAGATTAATAAGTTACTATTTACACTTTCAACCTTCTTCTTGTCTTCATGTCAGTATTTGATCGTGATAACTTACTACACAAGTGAATCAATCGTTTTGTTTGTTAATCGTTCTCTTAGAAAAGGCCTTCGAGATAATTGAGTTTTTAAGTTATTTGGTTTGTTAGCTTGATTTCGGTTCTATTCCAGGTCTAACACCGTTAAGGAATCGGATAAACGGATTTAGGAATTGTGACAGGTTGCAGTTCTATTTCATTGTTTGTTTTTGTGAATCAGCCAAATTATGCTATTCACTTATTATTCGAAGTTGTAATATGATTGTCCGAAGCATAGCGGAGGACCTTATACTTCTAAGCATTTGCAATGTCGTTCTGTACTATAGCCTGATCGACGAATGAAATTTGTGGATTTGTTTATTACCAATTTTTTGTGTTACATAAATAAGCCTATTTAATTCTTAGCCATGTTATCCAAAATTAGACCAGAACGGTTTCCGTTCCCTGGTTTATTATTATATATGTATGTTCTCGGTTTAACACAATTGCGGAAAATACTGTGTAACTTATCTACCACTGATTCCGTTACATCTATGTTAAAATTGCTCACTCAAAATCAAACGAAAGAAAATTTGAGAAGTGACGTAAAACCAAATATTTTTAATTAATTACCATTAGCACAGTAAATTTCATACATCATCTAAAATAGATTTGTAAAATTAGTTACTGGCAATCACCTAACAAGCTATGGTTATCGGTTCTCGATAATGATGGAAGAATAACAATTTAAATGAAAATTAGAATAAGTAGCTTTACATTTAATTGTTCAATTATTAACGCTCGTACGCGTACAATAACATATTCGCAGTGATTTAGAAGTTTTTGGTAAATAATTGACGAATCAAAGGCTATGAAGGATTAAAGGCTAAAATTTCGGAATGAATATAGAAGATGACTTATTTCCAGGATGCACTATCGCAAGTTCTGTCCAATATCCACCGTCTAATTATGAGCTTATGCTACAAGTGAAATCTTGGTGTGTTTGAAATCGGAATTTATATTAATTATACTAATAGGTCTGGTAAAAGGATTGACTTGGATATTAACAATCACTCATTTTACTCATTGTTTGTATTTATTACCGTACAATATTTGATTAACTCCAATAACAAGAATCTGTTATCGCAAATTTTGGCTGGGGCTTGAACTGGAGCCAGATAAAGCCAAAATCCTAGAATTAATCGCATGAATTTGAAGGTAATTACAAATATTCATAAAGTAGTCGAATTAATTCAAAAATACCGATTCTAATTTTATCCATATAGATGAATAATTATCCATCCCATCACAAGCAAATATGGTATGCTGTGTGATATATATGAACTTAGAAACATTTTAAGTTATAATCAAAAGACATAAGGAGAAAGATGACAAATAAAGGTAATTAATATCGCAAATCTGGTTCTGATGCATTTAAAAAATTAAAGCAAAAGGTATTAGGATTTAGTAACGCGATTCTCAGAACTTCAAAAATATTGACATTGGTAAGTTTCTGTAGGTTAGCAGAAAATTTATATGAACTTAATTAATAAACTTCTTGATTACTTTTTTTTTAATAGTTCATACTAAATTAACACCAAAAGGATATAATGCGACTTTTCAAGGAAAAGAACGGTTATATTGAAAGGTCAATAGTTTAGGATATAAAAAGCATTTGAATCCCGAAATAATAAGAGCGTACGATCAAGTAAAGTCAATTTTGCATGGACAAGTTCTCTTTTGGAATAATTTTATGCTTTCTTGAAACGGGACATCTCTTGATATTTTTGTGTCAATCGATTTGACGACATAGTAAAATTTTTGCCTAACTAGGAAACCATTATTTGGATGGAGAGAATGAATGCAATGAAAACTTGTCGATTAGTGATTATGTCGCTTGCTAAGTTATAAGACATTCACCGGTTTCAATTAGTCCCACCTCCCAAAATGCGTCTGAAAATCAACGCTCCAAGCGGTCTTAAAATAGAATGTCCTATAGGAATTCACTATATTATATAGGGCGACTTCTAGTTTTTTTATATAAGGATCAAAATAAAATTAAAAATTGCAGAGGAGGTCGAAATACACATAACATAAAATGTTTATGTATATAGATTTCATACATAAGACGCGATCAAAAATTTTAATAATACTATTCTTATTGATTTTATTGGCTGAACGAAATTACTTTGATAGCGTGCTGGTATGAGAATTTTTTTAGAATAATATTGAACTAAATAATTAAAATTTAAGAAATATTTTTATGATGCCCCGGAATTTATTTATCGACATTTTTTCCTTAAAAAATAGCAATATACAAAATATTAAATTAGGTTGTTTTAAAATATATTGAGTTTATATCTTTATATATAAAAAGAAATTCATAAAGTTGGTAACTTTTTAAATTGATATAATGGATTAAATGTTAACTTTCAAAAGTGTTCTTGCTTTTTGTTTTTATAAATAAATCAAACGATTTTGGCTTTTTTAAATAAACAATAAAGATAACTTTCTTATAGGCCGAATAAATTTTTACTGAATTTAAAAACGTAACAAAAAAAAAAAAATTTTAAAAGAAATAAAATATCACGTGAAATTTATTGTGCTATTTAGGTAAAACAATCAATGATTTTGATAAAGAAAATAGTAAAAAGACAATTATAAAAGAGAAAAAGAGGTGGGATAAAATAGTAAAATTTTAATAAGAGAAAAAGGGTGGGATAAATTATAAGAATGAGAATAGTAAAATGTTTAAACACATGATTAACAATAAAGTGGGGGTAAATTATACAAATGAAAAATCAGAGAAGGAAATTAAAAAAAGGCATAAAAATGTACGGAAAAATCATTTCATTTAAAATGAAGCAAATTAAAAATGAGGGACCATTCTATACGGTTCATTTATTTGGGAATAAGTTGAAAATTAGGCTCCATTGCAACAGTTTAAAAGGATGAGTCAAAACACTATTATTAAAGGGTACCGCGGTTTAGGCTGAAGGTACATTTTGATTGCCCCTAGATCGAGAAAGTTGTTTCATTCTTGAATAAAAGAAATTCTTGCCCGTATTCTCAGACCTCAGCAAACCAAATTTCGCTTTTAAATCCAGAATCAATATCTTCCAATGTATGGTACTATTTTGTTTTTGATTTGTTGTAATCCATCTGATAACAAACGCCTTTCTTCGTTTCCTAAAGGATTCATTCACACTAATTCAAGGAAGGATGCAAATTTAACAAAAATTAATTTAAACAATAATATAAAAAAAGTTAAATTTACTTAAAAAAAAAAAAATAGAAGATAGATCAAAAACACAAGACAAATACAAAAGAAAATAATTATGAACAGGTTACAATTAGAGAATTCCTTTCAGATTTGCAATTAAAAGAAAGATATTTTGGCGCTCTTTTATAAGAATCTACCATCGCAAATAAATTATGTTTGTTTATACACACATAAATATCTTAAATATTTACAATTACATACAATAAAAACGATTTATAGAATATTAAGATGAAAATACGAGCTATCGGTTAAACTTTAAAATTAGAATACAATAAATGCGAACATTCTACATATATCAAACGACAATCAAGATGATTTTTATCAACAAATATCTGAAAGATGTGTTCATCTCTTTTTTTTTTCCTTTTTTGAAACAAGTTAAAAAATTTACTCGATCTAATTCCGCCATTGCTGCCATTTCTAAAAAAGAAAAAGTAAAAGAAAAAAAGGTACTGCGTGATCCGTTAAAATTCAAAATTTGGAATTTCATAAAAAAATATACATATATGTATTTATTTCGTTCGAATGATATTCGAATGACACATTTCACACGCATGCATATACGAACAAAATATTATTGATTAGGAATTGGCCACTAACATAAACTCCGGGGATAATATTTAATGTTTACACAACAAATTCTATTCTAGGGGATTATGATCTCTGTTTATTCATTGTCACCACCATGTTTATTTATATTATCTTTGTTGCACAGGATTAAATAATTTTTTTTTTTTTTTTTTTTTGGTATATGGGTTTATTAAATCGAATTTAAGAATTTTTTTTTTCTTATGGTATTATTAAAATAAGACCTCTACCTTTTTTATGTTAAATCGATTATTATTATACAATAATTTTTTTCTTTTTTGGTATTATTAAATAGAATGTTATTATTTCAAGTATTTCTTTTATTTTTTTATGGTGTTATTTAATTGTTCCTTAAAGAAATTTGGTAGAATTAAATTATTTTTATGGCATATTAATACGAATTTTAATTAAAATTTTTTTTTTATTCAAATTTAAACTTTTTAGGTATGATCTAGTTAGTTGTTTCAAATTTTATTATAATTACGCCAGAAATTTGATTCAAAGGATTTGGTATATGGGTTGATTGCTAGGAAAATCAGGTTCCGGGAATTTTTTAGCAAAATTGAGATTTTTATTGCATTTTAGTTTTTGATGTTATTAGATTAAAATGCATTAAGCTCTTAATTTTAGTCAAAAATTTCTCGGAACCTGATTTTCCTAGAAACACTCCCATATGATATAACTTTTAAGAATTGATTATTTGTCCAATGATCAGCATAATATTTTGTTCTGCGCAATCAAAATATTTTATTGGTAACACAAGCTTTTTCTTTTTATTTTTTTTACAATATTTTTTTCAGTCAGTCGCATTCAGTTGCACGGTTTAACAAATTTAAAAATTTTTCTATACGACAAATTGTGTTTGTGTCGCAAAAGTGGTCGTGATTTTATTTGATAATAAAAACAAGCCAAGGTTGTGGCGTATAAAAAAAATTCTTGTTAATTGTTTGAGATCAGATCGTAATTGGTATCATAAAAAGATTTTCTTTTATATTTACAAATGCTTGAATCGCCTTATAACTTCATTTGGAAAATTAGCAAAGATGATATGCTATCTTGGAGGATTTATAAATGTATCTGATATAATTATTATCCGAAGCAAAAGGATTAAAGAAATCTCGAAAAGTTTCAAAAGCTTATCAATGCATTCTTTGTCATTTGAATGAACCAGTTAAACGGAAAGAATACAAGCCCAAAATGAGCACGTAAGTTATTTTGCATCTTATCATGACAATAGTGCTCTGAAAGGGTCGGGTCGGGTATCTGACCCGAATGCAAAATTCGTAACTCGATCCTGACCCGACCCGGACATTGTGTATTCGATTCGACCAAATTGATTCTACATATACAGCTAATTTCAAAACGGCTTATAAAATCCGAGATGCTTCCGAGAACATTTATAAGGATTCGGAAAAGACATTTTCATATTTATATGGGCAAAAAAAATTGTGTCGATATACTCGATAATGTTTTTCTTCAAAAATTCTATATTTGTTATTAATATATTTAATTTTGTATACAAATATACACTTTATTTAAAGTTGATATTTAATAGTAACTGTTTTTTTCTTTGTTTCACTATATATCAATTAGTATTTCAATATATCAGAATTATCAAAATATTTATATTTGAATCATTTATATTTTTAGTAGTATTCTGCAAATTGGATTAGATTAAATTTATCTAATTTAATTTTCGTTTTTTATAGATCTGATCTGAATTTAAATTTGACAAATTAGTTTAAATCTAAATCTGATCTGAATTTAATAAATTGAATCTCAAATCTGAATAGTTAAAATTCAAATTCAATTTAATATTTTTTTTTTACAAAAAAGAAACAACTTTTAGTTTTAAAAAAATTTGAATATGTTTTTTTCATTAAAAAGAAATAAACTTTTAGTCATTTTAATTAAATGATAATATACATTCAAAAAAATTATAATAAATTGTTTAAATTAAATAATTATAAATCATTTAATTAGAATTATGATAAATCATTTTATTTGAAAATAATTCTAATTAAACAATATGAATTATTCAATAAAAATAATAGTGGATAATCAATTTAGATCTGAATTTAAATCTAAATTTAATAGATCAGATCCACATCTATATAGAATATTACTTAAGAATTAAAAATAAATATTTGAATAATATAAGAACCTGCATAGTAAAATCTGAGGTTAGAATTAATCATGTAATTTTGAGATTTGTGATAGTCATATACTTATAGGTTTATCCTTTTAAATAATAAGGTTATTGAAGTTTAATAAAATAGTTAAAATTTAATTTTTTTTATTGTTTTTATTTAAATTATTGTAATTTAGCTTATTATTTCTATTAAATAATATGAAGTATAGAATTTATTTTAATAATAATAGTGTAAATAAAAATATATTAGCTGCTTTAATATATTTAAAAATTACTTTTTTTATTGAAAATTCAGATTCTAATAATGAAAAAATACATCAGATAGAGAAATTAAAGTTGCTTCTAATAATGACTATAATGATATTAAAAACCTTGAAGAAAATTTTAAAGAGATGTATTTAAATAACTTCAAAATTACAGAAAAATTATAATAATTATATTAAAAATAAAATTTATAATGATTTGAAATTAAAAATAAAGAAGTTTATTAATAAAAAAAAATGCTTATATTAAGATAATGTTTAAAATAATTTGGTTATAAATATTTTCTTGTATATCAGTTAGAATTTGAAAGTTTAAATAAAAATATATGAAATATAATTGTTAAAAAATAGTTTATAGGTTTTCAAAATACTAATAATAAAAAAAATTATTATATTAAATATTGTTTTAATAATAGTTTTTCAATTTATTGTATTACATATGAAAATCTTATTAAAGTTGATCATACATATTTAGATAATTTAATAAAGCATTTTTAAAATATCATCTTGAAGAACATATATATAATAATATTAATAGAGATCTAAAAATATAAATTATGTTAAAATAAATTATAATATATTATATAAAATTTATAATCTTTTAAAAAATTATTCTGTTTACCTTTACCTAAGTGAAATTTTAGTGAAATTTTTATGCTAGTATTAAGCTTAAATACTATATTATAGAATAACAAAGCTTAATTATTAACAAGAAATTTAAATTATTAAACTATGAAAAAAATAAATATAAATTAATTAATTTTCTTAAGTTTAAGTATCAAATTATTTTTATTGATAATTTATATTTTAAAGAAATAGATAATAATAAAAATATAAGTTTTACATTATTATGATAGTTTCATAACTTCAAATAGCATCTCAAAAAGGATAAATAAAACTAAGACAATTACTTAAGGAATTACAGATGAGGATTCACAATAACGTCAAGAATTATTCTCAATATAAAATATGTGAGATAAACACAAAATAAACACAAAGATAACTCAAAGATATTTCAGAAATTACGCTTCAGATACTCTAAGTCAATACAGCAAATTAATACAATATTACACAAAAGATTCACTAACAATAATTAAAGGGATTGCATGAATGCAGAATGTCACAAATAATTTATAACAGTTTCAAAGGGTTGTGAAGGATAAGTTTTTATACTTAATTAATTATACTCCTTTATTAATATATAAGTTCTGTATTTAAAGATTAATATCTCGTCAGTGCTGAAACTCAAAGAAAATATAGAGATATTTATATATGTTAAATAAATAGTAAAATAAACTAAACTAAATATATCGAAAGAAATAAAATTACCATTTTGCTAAGCAATAAAGTTGCTATGTCAATAAAATTGCCAGATCTGCAGGCAACTAAATGAACATCTATAATCTATGTGATTACCAAAGACAATAAAATTAACATCTAGGGATTTACATAATTGATTGACAGCAATAAAATAGACAAAATGATCTTTATAAAAATCTATATAGCAATAAAATTGACTTTATATTCTATCAATTAAATCTATCTAAAATTTTACTTATCATAATAGCAATAAAATTAACTTCATATTCTATTAATTAAATTTATTTAAAATTTTACCTGTCACAATATTATTAATATTATACTTTATTAAAATTATACTTTATTAAATTATAAGATAAAAACTTATCCCTATTAAGGCAATAATACAAGATATTTATATAAAATACAAATATAATAAAAATATTACTAATATAATAAAGATAATAAATATAATTATAATAATAATTATAGTAAATAAAATAATAATAAATAATAAAATAAATATATTAAATAAAATGGTAATACTTATAATAACAGTGAAATTGGTAATAATGGTGATCACACTTTTTATGAAGATCATTAATTATTTAATTAATAAAAAAATTTTACTTTTTTATGATTATTAAGGAATTTTACATTAAAAAAAAAAAGTAAAATCAGAAAGAAAATATTTTTTTTAATATTAATACTAAATTATTATTTTGTTTTTGTTTATTATATATTATATTATTATATTAAATTATAATAATATAATCGATCAAATATAACAATTATTAATTAATTAATTATATAAAATTTAATCAATTAAAATTGATTAAAGTTAGTTTAATTATAATTAATATCAATATTCTGTAATTGAAAAATTGATTAACATAATTAATTATTGAACTTATTTAATTTAATTATAAGCCTTATATTAGGATTATTAGAATTGCTAATAATATTTAAGCATAATTCTAAAATTTTAATTTATAATTATCTATTCATTATTTTTGAAAGTAAAAATACCTTTTAATAAAATCTACTTTAAGCAAAAAATGTTTACTTTTAAAGTTCAGTTTAAATTATTATTAAAATATTTTGTGTTAATAATTTCTAAAATTATTATTAATTATTTTTATTAATATATTATTATTATATACAAAATTTCTTTTTAATTTATTATAAATTGATATTTCTAAACAGAATCTAATAATTGCTTCTTTATTATTAAATAATCTTATAAATTTTAATGTAAAATTTATTATATATAAAACTTATATTAAATTTGTTATATTATTAAATAGTAAAATACAATATTTTTATATTTATAATTACAAATATTTCTAAGCTATTTGTTAAAATTTATTTATATATTATTTGCAATATTATATTAACTAAATTATTTTTGTATATATTCCTTAATTTTATAAAATAAATCACTATAATTAATGCTATTATTAATATTAATAGTTTTCTTTATTAATAATTTACATATATTTTTAATTAATTTCTACTGATATAAAATCTAAAAAATAAGTTATATATTAATTCTAGTATTATATGAACTTTAATATTTAACTAATACCATATATTTCTGAAAATAAACATCCTTTTTTGCTATAAGGGTGCTTATTTTCAGGTGATTTTTTATAAATAAAAATTTTCTTTCTTTGAATTTCGATTAGTAATTATTAATTATTAAAATGATCAACTGATATATATGACAATTTTGTAAAATAAAATATATGACGATTTATATGAAACTGTGTGACTTTATAAGTATATAAAATAGAGAGACTGTATGAACTTGTTGTGAACTTGCTTTAAACCTATTTTGAATAATACATGAAAAAATATATCAAGAAAAAACTCTAAAGCTATAAACAAATGAAAAAAACTTACCAAATGTAACAAGTGTAGTCAAACTATTAAATATAATTATAAGTCTATTCTATTAAATAAAAAAAAAGAAATTGCTAATTATACTAATTTGCATGAAAGAAATGAAGTTAGCAAGACAGTTCAAGTATAGTTGGATGTTAGAAAAAAACAGGGGGGATAAGGGCAGTTCCCACTAAAGAGTGGTAGCCTTCCCAGTGTCTTTTTGCTATATTTCTTTATATTCTTTTTCTATTTCTCGCATCTCTAGCTCATTATAATTACTAATTATATTTCTTGCTTAGCTGGAGACTCCGCAATCTCTGAAATACTAATTATTAATCTTACTTAGCTAAACTCTTTGGAATTGTATAAATACTAATTTGTTATTTTATTTAGCACGGGTTTTTTGAAAGCAAATAAGCTTACTGTATGCGGAACAAAGTGGAGCGGTAAGCAAATTGTAAATACAAGATATGGAAACAAAGCAGTTCCCACTAGAGGTGCAGAGCATGTATACAAGATATGTTCACAGATATGTTCACAGGTTGCGGAGCATCGAAGATGTGGAGTATATGTACACAAGATATATTTACAGATATGTTCACAGGTTGCAGAGTATCGAAGATGTAGAGCATATGTATACAAGATATATTCACGGGTTGCGGAGCATCGAAGATGCGGAGCATATGTACACAAGATATGTACATAGATATGTTCACAGGTTGCAGAGCATCGAAGATGCGGAGCATATGTACACAAGATATGTTTACAGGTTGCGAAGCATCAAAGATGCGGAGCATATGTACACAAGATATGTTCACAGGGGTTGCAAAATACTAAGGGTGTGGAGTATGTACGCAAAACATGAAAAAAAAATCAAGTAATATAAATGCATATATATTGAGTTCCAGGAATATTTCCAGAACATCCTCAGCACTAGCCCATCACTGGCCCGTCACTAGTTCATTATTAGCCCATTACTAGCCTGAATTTTTGCAAGCTTATGCTTAGTCCTGATCAAGGGCATCCAAATAAGTCTGCATTTGTATGATTCCAATCAGTGGATCCTGAAATATTTGCGTCCAATGTAGCCAGAGCGGTCAAGCAGTTTTCTTATCACAGATTAGCCAAATAGATCCAAAAGGAATTATTCAAGGACTTTTTAACATGTCACTTACAGATGATTAGCTCTGCTAGTAAAACTAAATATGCAAAGCTGATAACTTTCTTAAATTGTTAGCACCTACTGAGGTGGCAATTTAGTATCATGAGGAATTATTAGTAATTCTTTGCGTACAAATGATCATTCAGAACTATTGCCTTCATTATCTATAAGCCAATAAAGAACCGGCTGATTTTTTTGTACTAGTAATTTTTTAATATGGTAAACTTGTGGAGACCAATTTTTATCAGTTGCACGTCATTTACTATCTCCTTCCAACTCGCCAGGTTTAAGCAAATATCTTACCAAGATATCATAAGTTAATCGTAATTTATCATAGCTTATAGAACCTTCTCGAATTTTAGAAGACATAGCAATGACTTTATCTTTTTCTAATGCCTCAGCTGGAGAAATACCAAGTAAGTGGGTTATAGAATTATTAATGTCCTTAACAACTATAGGCAAATTCTTTATCCAAACTCAGGATATCTTATCTATATATAAAGTTAAAAGATCAGAAGCATCTTGAAAACGAAATAATCTCTTAGTTAAGGTTTTATTATAACTTTCAACAATACCCATAGAACGCTTAGACTTGGCTTTCTGAATTTTCACGTTATGTTCTCTCATTAATTTCTCACAATCGCCTCTGAACTCAGGATCCTTATCTGTTAAAAATATTTCCGGCCAGACAAGAAGGCACTCAAGATTATCTCAAGAGCTCGAGCAATAGTCTTTGAAGTTAAGATCCCCTGTCTATCCTTGACACTATATGCACCAATAGGGATAGAAACTTTATATCTCGAAGCCACGTCCACTACATTAAGGCAAAAAAGATAAGTAATCTGATCTATCTTATCATAAGGCATATAGAGAATATCTGTCTGATGTATTTCATTAGGGGTAGTAATAGAGCTAAAACTTACTCGTGGAATATACTTTGGCCATGATCTATAAATCTGATATATAGCTTGCCTTTCAAGCCAATCTCTCACTTCGTCTAGACTAAAATCATACCCAGCTTTTTTAGAAACTTCGTGTAATTTTTTAGCAGTTCTCTGATATCCAACAGGTTGA
>CAJVPQ010002907.1:0-12426 GCA_910591825.1 Funneliformis caledonium
AAAAATATTTAATATAAATAATAATATAATAAACAATTATTAATTTATTTAATCAACTTTGTTATTTCTAATTTAATAATAATAAATTATTCAAGAAAAATGATTAGTTGACCTGAATTTTTATCAGGTTAGATCAGGTCAGATCGACCTGTTAATCTGACCTGACATCAACCTAAAAATCTATTGACCTGATCTGAATTTTCAGGTCAGTTCAGGTCAGGTAAATAAGTTGACCTGACCTGATTCAGAGTTCTACTAATATTATTAACTTTATTTTATATTTTTAAATATTATTACTAATATTATTATTATTACTTTATTTATATATTATTAACTAATATTTTAAATATTACTTATCATATTTCTTTTTTATATTTTATATTATCGTTATATTAAATAGTATTTTTATTATTATAAAATATTTGTATTTTATTATTATTATTATATTTTATTTAATAAATAAATAAATTTAAATTAAAGTAATTTTAAGTTATATATTAATAAATTATAAATTTAATAATATTATGAAAATTAATTATATAAAATTATATATAAATTATATAAAAATTACATATATAAATTACGCATAAAATATACTGATAAAATGTATATAATATATGTAATTTTGCATATACAAATTACATATATAATATACTTAATTTATATATTTTTATATATCTGTAATTCTGTCTTTTTCTTTATCATTTATATGTAATAATTATGTATATATTATATGTTATTTACGAATATCAAAAATGTATTATTTCCATATATAATTCTGTATATAAATTTCTTATAGGGTAGATTAGACTTTAGAGGTTAGACTTTTTGTCTTTATATTTGCATAAATAAAAATATTTTTAGAATGATTTTTAGTATATCAAAAAATTAATATTATATTAGAATATACTTGATACTATTTTAATCAAGAATTTAGTATTTGAACTATCTAAATTTAATCTCTTTGAGATTAGACTTAAACAGAATTTGTTTACAATAATGAATCAACTTTAGAATTAATTCTAAGATAATATAAAATTATGGTATGCTTATTGAGCTTGCAAAAACTTATAAAAAGCACATTCAGATACTTTGATTCTCAGTATTTTTCTACTCATTTCTAAAGTAAGCAATATAGCATAATTAGTTACTATAAAAATTAAATTACATTCAAAATAAACAAAGCTCTTTGAACATGAATATCCTTCAAGTTCTTAACAGTTTTTAAATATAAACAGAATAATATAATTTTTTTGTTATATTATTTAGGATTAAAATCAAACTAGAATGGCTATATAAAATGGTTATATTCTTAATATTTCAGGCTTAATTTTAAGTTAATTTTGATACAAGAAATTTTGGATAATAGGAAAATAACTCAGCTCGATTTTAAGCATGAATTCAATATTAGATTTTTGATATATTTTCTGATCTTTGCAACTAATTTGAAGTTTAATAAGATTATAAAAAATTTTGTATATCAGGAAAAAGGCTAGGAGATCATATACTATTTTTATACATATTCAGAAATTTTGTTCCAGAACCCTCATAATTGTCTTACTATATTAATTATATTAAATATATTAACTATATTAAATATATTTATATGTTAAATATTTTTAATATTTAGTATTATATCATATTTGTAGATCATATGTAAGTTATATAATTATTATCTTATAACAATACTAAAATATAGTGTAAAGCTTTTTATTTTACTTGATAGAATATAAAAAATTTATATTTAGTCTGAAAAATTTATATCTAACCCAAAATTTTTTTACACCTAAAGTTAGAATTTGTGACCTTAGATTTGTATAAAGAAATAGCTTTAGAATGGTTTCTTATATATTAAAAAAAATTGATATGTTAAAATATGAGCTATAATTTTTAACTTTCTTGTTCGTTTACAAAAAATTTACACTTATAATACGTATAGGTATAAATTTTTAATCTTACTAGCTGGAAATGAATTACTTTTAGAATTAATTCTAAGATGTTATAAAAATTAGTATGTATTTTTAGATTCAAACTGATTCGCAAAAAGCACACTCAGATACTTCAGTTCTCAGTGCTTTTTGTAAGTCAGTAAGATAAGCAATATAATGTAATATATTGATATATAAAAAGAGTTTGCAAAGACTTGATAAGATTAGCTTTGAATACTTCAATTTTTACTAATCTTACTTTATTTTAAAGGTAAATAGAATGGTATAAATTTTTTTATTAGGTTTAAAATCAAGCTAGAAAAATTATAATAAATTGTTTGATTCTAGCTTTTAAAATTTTAATTTTATACTAAAAAAATAAGACAATAAATTTGAGTCCTAGCATACTTTTTAGATCTAAATTTTATATTATAGCTTCGTATTATTAAAAGGATTTCTAATTTATATTTAGAAGCTTTTTTAACTATCTTTTAGAATTTTATTCTAGGATCTCTAAGTTTATTTTACTGAAATTTAAAATATAAATGATAAAGAATGAAAAGTTAATGATGATAAAAAAAATCATGAAGATCAAAATGTTAAAAATAAAATAGAAACTATTACAAATGAAAATAAAATATCTTAGAATATAATTATTAATGAATGGATTGAAGTTATACAAAAAGAAAATCAATTTAATAATATGAAGATACTATATTTTTAAATAATGAGTTAGAAAATAATTTTAATATTGATAATAGACAAATTCATCTTATTGATAATCAAATAGTAAAATTGAATTTAAAACTTTGTTTATTACAGATTTAGAAACACTAACTTATTTAGGTACAAATTTTAATTTTTTTATGTAATTAGTTTGAAATTATATTGGTTTATTATAATAAAATAATTTATTAAAAATATTAAAATAAAATTTTTTATAATATTATTATTTGATTGGTTATTTATTATTTATCACATGATTATGGTCATAAAGTCATATAATTTTAATCAATGATCATATGACAGTCATAAGTTATATAAGTTATATAAGTCATAGTCCAATACTGCTATATACTATGAGTACTTTAGTTAGCTGTTTACGATAATATCTAATTTTTAATAATATAATAATATTTTAAATTAAAATTTATTAAAAAAATTAAATAATTTAGTTTTAAATAAAATAATTAAAATTTTATTATATTATAATAAGTTAAACATATTTTTTAATTTTAAATATTTTAAATAAGATTTTAAACATAAAAAATATATTTAAAATCTTTTTAAAATCTATTTAAAACTATCTATTTGCTTAATATTATTATTTTATATAATTTTTATTTTATATTAGTTTAATATATGAAATATCTAATCATTTTATATTTTTAATAAAATTTATTGTTTAAAATTTATTAAAATTAGGAGATTTAAATAATTTTAAATAGTTTAGATATTTATATAAAAAAAATATATATTTATATACAGTATAATTAATATATATTATATAATATAATATAGCTAAAGCGTTTTATTATGATCAAATATTCCCATATTACTTTATGTAATATAAGTTTTATTAAGTTTTTTTTAATAATAATATTATTATTTTTTATAAAAATGTTAAATTTTTTTTTTTTGCCAACTTATTAATTTTAAAACTCAAAATATTTAACATACAAGATTAAAAAATATATAGAAAGAGAACAATTATGAAATATTGCTCAAAATAACATTCTTTTAAGCCAACATTTCTTTTTATCGATTTTAGTCTAAGTGAATTCATAGTACTGAATCATCAAAATTTACGAGAAACAAAGAATAAAAAATCGCTAAAACTTTAACTATTTGAATTTCACAATTCTATACTATTCATTTTTGAAATTTATTACCAATTATTAATATTAAAAATTTATGCGATTTCGATCTTAAATGAAATTATTATTTCTTATTTCCGCAAAAATAAGTTTACATTGAAATTAACGAAAGTAACCCTTTACGAATTTTAGAAAAATGAATGTCAACGTCAAATAGATTTGTTTCGCGTATCTAACTTCATTTACCAATATACACCTTTTATGTGCATAATGTGCTATACATTATTACCTTTAACGTTAATCATCCGCAAAAAACAAATTACAGCACTTGCTAAAAATAGTCTTATCTCGCTTTCTATTATGTAAACCACGAGGTAAAAAAAGTATGATCTATTTTGTGTTACTGATAAATTTTCATTTAAAAATGAATTTATAAATGCGCAGAGTTGGTTCAATCTCTACTTTTCACATTTCTTTAAAATTGTCATATATTATGGGTCCTCGAAGATCAGCACGCATTGCCGCTTTAACTGATAATAACAAACAAAATGAAAGTGTTGAGCAGTCTACTGTGATTCCTAAAAGGAAAGTCAGGTCGAAAAAAGGTGTCGAAAATGTTAATATGACTTCTTCTACAAGCATTCCAACTGAGAATATCAGTCGTTCTTCAAAAACTATTGCTTGTGAAGAAGTAACAGAAGCTATTGATGTACTTATAACGCCTGCTGAACCATCTATTAATAAAGGAAAATCGAAGGAGAGCACTTTGCCTTTAATTGATTCTTCTATCAATAAGGGGAAATCCAAAGAAATTTTCCAACATTCCGACGGGTCCAAAAGTTTTCTTGAGCCTATTGATTCTTCCTGGTTACAGAAAAGAAAATTTGGCCAAAGCCATGATAATGATAATGATTCTTGTAATAATGGAACTATAGAACACTCACTGCAATCAAATAATGTGAATGAAGAAGATGATAGTGATGATTGGGAAGAAGTAGACCTTTCTGAATATCAAGGTAAATGTAATTTATAATCTAAAATACTAACCAGTGAAAGAAAAATAATTGACTTTTTACATTTTTAGATCTATCTGATAATCCATCAGAATCTAGGCCATTCCCGAATAAAACGATTCAACTGACCTTTAAGATGCCTAAGATTCAATACAAGTATTGCGTCTTTAGCTCTTTCGAATAATAGAGTATTTAATTATGTATTTTACATAATTTCTTATCAGAAATTAATATTGTAATAATAATTTAATTATATCAGAGCTCGAGGTGTCACTAAAATAGAGCGAGTTATTCGACAAAATGTTCACAAAACCCACTTGCTTACCCTACTAACCCATGGTATAATTAGGAATGATTGGTGTAATGATGAAATGACACAGGCATTTATCTTTAATAAATACTTGAAACATTTGATTTCTTATGAGAATTACATTAATTAATTCTATTTTTATAGGCAATGGCGTTTTCTTTAATCGAGTATGAATTACAAGCCTTATTTGACAAAGCTTTGGTAAAGATTGATGTTAAACACGCCAATTTATTGACCATAGCATTACAAGATTTGTGTAAATGGTGGAAAAATTATTTTACAATCACAAAACCTGGAATTCGTAATAGAGAATATCATGAATTTGGAGAGGACGGTGTGGAAAATATCATTGAGGTACATAAAGTTTTTTTTATTAATTTTGTTCATATTATTCAACTGTTTATTCATTATAATCATTATGATTTAGAAAGATGAATTTTCTGATTGTTTACCATCTATTGACGCATTTCGAAGAAGTCTTAGGGTTGGAGAAGGAAGTCGCGACACATCTACACAATTATTTGTTGCTGCATTGCGTTCACTAGGAATACCTGCACGATTAGTATGTTCCTTACAAGCAGTCTCTTTTAGGTTTGCTCGTAAAAACAAGACTGCTGCTTCTCGAAATAGGAAAGAAGGTAACGGTTCCAATAATGAAAATTTGATGAATAATAATATCAATGAAGAAGTTCAGAGAACACTTGGACTTGGAAAATATAAACTCAATGCAAACAGAAAGGACAGTAAAGGTAGTAAATTAAAGAGAGACCATGATGATGAAGATGACGATGATTATAATCCTTTATCAAGTAAAGATGTCCGTGTTGGTCACTCGAAAAAGCAACGTAGTGTTTCAAAAAAAGGACGAAAACAAGATGGTAGTAATTTTTAAATATCGATACTTTTTTTCAAAAAAAAAATTTTTTTCTTCTTTGATTCGACTAATATACTTTATTTCTATACCATAAGATTTGCAAAAATCCGATGTACCTCCAATATTCTGGTGTGAGGTTTATTTTGCTGCTTATAAAAAATGGATTTGTGTAGATCCAGTTCGTGCATTGGTGAATTCACCACAAGCAATGGAGCCTGCATCTAATGTCACAGATAATATTATGGCTTATGTAGTTGCATATGAAAAAGGTAATTTTCCTAATAAATATTTTATTTTAATGAATTTAAAATAAATAAGTTGTGAAAATAGATGGCTATATAAAAGATGTGACGCGTCGTTATGCTACACAATGGGGAGCGCGAACGCGAAAATTACGAGTTCCTGTCACCAAAGATGGTTATGATTGGTGGCACGAGACATTAGTTTATTTTGCACGTCCATATGAAAGTGTATGTATAGAATCTTTTGTAATTTAACGATATTGATATATTTGTATTAATGTTGCTATAATTATAGAAACAAGATGATGAGGAAGATGCTCATTTACATAAACTTGAAGTTTCCGAACGTATACCAACTTCAATTGGTCCGTTCAATAACCATCCTTTGTACGTAAGATACACTTTTATTTATTTATAAATCCGATCTTTATAGGAAGATTTACTATAGACGCGAATTAAGTAGCGGTTAGATAACCATTTGTAATATATTAGGTATGCTCTCGAGCGTCATTTAAAAAAGTACGAAATAATTCATCCAAAACAACCAATAATAGGTCATATTCGTGATGAACCAATTTATCCACGCAGGAATGTTAAACAAGTATGTTATTGATGATTGATCATTTCATAGATTCTTTACAATTATTTATCATAATATTTTAGTTACATACAGCTGAAACTTGGTTAAGGGAAGGTCGACAAGTCAAGGTAATATGAATATTTTATTTATATAATTTATATATTTTCTTCATAATTCCATTACACTCGTATTTTATATTATTAGATAGGGGAACAACCTGTAAAGCACGTAAAATCGCGTATTTACACCGTATCTAAACGTCGTGCTGCAAATATGGCTTCCTTATATGATGAAGACCCCCCTGAATCTGGTTTATACGGTGAGTGGCAAACTGAAGAATATATACCTGAACCGATAATAAATGTAAGCTACGTTTTTTTTTAAAAAAAAAATAAATAAATTGTTTTTAACAATAATTTTGTTAATATTAATAATTATATTTTGATCGAAATGATAATTTGTTAATTAGGGTAAGATACCAAAGAATTCTTATGGTAATGTGAATATGTTTAAGGAATGCATGTGTCCAATCGGAGGTGTCCATATTCCAAGTAAGTTAACTGGGTATTAGTTTATTTATATACATTTATTTATACGCTCAATTACAATTTTATGATTTTTCTTATTTATTAAGTCAATGGAATTGGAAAGGTTGCAAAAGATTTAGGTATTGATTATGGAGATGCCGTGGTTAGTAAATTTTGGCTATTTTTTTTTAAAAAAAATTAATTTATCTACTTTAATGATTTGTGGCTCAATTAACAAGTTTATGAATCGATTTATTAGGTTGGATTTGATTTCCAAGCTCGTCGATGCATTCCCGTAGTTCACGGAATTGTTGTTGCAAAGGAAAATGAAATAATGTTGCTTGAGGTAAGTCATATATTCGAAGAGAAGATATGATCTTGATATATGATTTTGAACAATTTGGTTTTTTTTCCCATGAATAGGCATGGCATGAACATGCAAGTGTTGTTGAAGCTAAGAATAATGCAAAACGAGAAAAAGCAGTTCTAGCAAGATGGAGAAAGTTTATTATTGGGATAAAAATTCGAATGAGATTACAAAATGATTATGTAAAACATGATTGGTCTGATATGGAGGAAGAAGAAAGTGAATTTCATCATGGTGAATCAGAAGGAGAAAGTGAATTGTATCATGGTGATACCGATGAAGAAGACAATAATAATTCAATTGGTGTTGATGACAAGGGTGAAACAAATGAAAGTATCGTAGACAAGGTCGTCATTAATAATAATGACTTTTCGGATTATATGGATATTGAAAGTGAATTTATATGTGAAGATAAGGTTGAGGTTAATACGGGAGATGACTTCATGAATGAAGAGAACGATGGAGAAGGAGGATTTATACACGAAGAAAATGATACGGATGAAGTTTTCATGTTAGAATAAAAGATTTTTCACCGACTTAAATTAATTAATATCTAGTTTAATTTTGGCAAAGCAATGGTATTTTCTTACAATTTCCATTAAGAGGATAACATTGTTTATATGTTGATCGTGTAACTGGAAAGGAATTTATATAGAGACAATATATTTTTCAGCTTTTAACAAAAATTTTTAAAAATGACGATACAATATCAATAAAATCATTATATATCTAGTTTTAATGATAAATGTTTTTATATTTTTAAATTATATAAATAATTTTTTATACATTAAAATGATTCAATAAATAATCAAAGAACAAACACTGCTTTTAAATCAAGATAAAGAGATCGAATCTTATAAAATAACGGAAGAAAAATTTATCTCATATTTACCACATATTGGATTTCATATCATGGTGTTTAAATCGAACATTAATATTATCACCGATATTATTTTTTAGTGGAACCATTTGATCAATTATTACAAAGATTATCCCGAATCAAAATAATTTTACGGAATGTGAATCACATGGAAAACATTGTAATACGAATTAAACTTTCTAAAATTGAATATGAAATGGATTAAACAAAATGTTTATAGAAAAGATTTTGTTCATGCAGAACTTATTGAATAATAATACAAAAGAACGAGAGGGTTTTAAACAAAGGATCGTACAAGGTATCATCATAGATATTATGATTATTTCAATTCAACGGTTAATTTGGATGAATTTAAAGAGAGAATTGATTTAACAAGGTTAAAACATCGAACAGAAAAATTATTACATTTTGGTAGTTTATATTCAATCAGAAGGATCGTGAGAGAATTACCCGAGAGTAAAAAATTTTGGCATGAATTAAATAATATAGTAAATAAAATTGGAGGGGAGAGAAATTTTTTAGGAGTTCATGCACGGTTAGGTGATAAAAGGTCACGAATCAAACAATTGAATCATTTATATTAAAATATCAAATGATTATAGCGAATATAAAAATACTGTAAACTTTACCGTTAAAACTCTAGTCACAAAGAAATTGAAACAACAACATTAACATTAACTAAAAAGAAATTAAAGTCATTGAAGAATCCTACAGATAATGTTAATATTTTTGAACATTTGATTCCTTTAGGGATTTGCTAGTTTCATCTAAAGGAAGTAGATTTTATGGCACTTCCTCAAGTATCTATTCTTTATATGCTTGGAGATTAAATAGTTTATTGAATAATTATTTTTAATTAATTTGAATAATAATTAATTAATTAATTAATTTTTTTTTAAAAAAAAAGGATTAAACGCGATTTAATGTGAGTTCGATTAGGGTCAACATCCATCCAGCAACTTTTTTTCCCATAACTTCTCCATGATTCAATACGAAAGCATGTGGTGTATTACTTTCACATAATAACACTCTTCCCTCAGGAAATCTTCTTTTCATATCTTCATAATGCTCAAGTGGTGCCCATCCATCACCTTCACTAAAATAAAATATAAATTTATCTAGATGCTCTCGATAGAGTTCTTCATCTAATTCACATACAGTTTCCATTTCAAGACCCGCCAAATATAATGAGTTTTCCACTACATGTCCATGTAGAAGAGCAGACAATGTGATGTCTATCATGGATTCTTTTTGACGGGTCAATAGGGCGACTAAGAATTTGAATAAAGTTTGTGGAACAAAATAACGTAAATTTCCAACGAATGAAGCAGCTAAACTACGTGCACGTTCATTAAATAAGAACTGGGATGTTGAGATTCGTAAATACGTAAAATTTTAAGACTTAGGATTAGATCTGACACATGAATTCACGATCGAAAATATAAAAATAAAAATAAAAAAAGTTGATTCAATAACTTACATTCAACATCATGCCATTAGGAGTTTTTACGATATGTTGCAAAGTGGGAAACAACGCATAAATATTTTCAATTCCATGATTTGGCCTCGCTTTCAACACCTAATCAAAATCAGAATTAGAAATTCTCATTTACTTAAATGGATTCATTTCATCATTGAAGATGTAAATACCTGGGAACCAACATATGCACCAATTGAATGTCCACATATAATGAATTTAGGTTGTTTCTTATCTTCTTGAGAAGTGAATTGTGATCTTAATTTATCAACGCATTGAATTTTATGATCGATCTGATCTTGAAGCGAATATAGATTTTTTAAGTGTGGATTATGCGGTCCATGAGAATGCCCAAGCATTGAAACTATTGTTATTTTAAGATGTATAATGTTTATCAAGATCACGAAATATATTCCATTTCTGATGAACAAATCAAATTAATTATTATACGAAACCTCCAACGATGTCGATTTTCTTTCCAAGTTCATTATGAATTGTATTCAAAAATTCAAAATAATAATCAATTACGCCAGGATTACCAGGAATAACAAATAATATCAAATTTTCTTCATTATTCTTGGAAGGCCACCATAATGTTTCAGTTAAATGCTCTTCAACCATCCAAACAAATTTTAATGGTTCTCCTTCGATATAATCATTTTTTAATTTAAAAATTTCTTCAGGTTTTGGTAATTTATTAACTAAAATTAAATCACTTGAATCTACTGTAGACATTTTCGATAAAACAATTTTATTTTAAACAATTTACGTTCAAGAATTTTCATTCCGTGGTTTTATATTCGAAATAATTACCTTAATAGTTGTATTATGTTTTGTTCTTTCAACTGCTTCACATGTGATACCTCATTCATTCATTTATTTAGCATACGATCAGCATAGATACATTCCTGACGTTTGATTAAAAATTTCCTATTCTGCAATTGGGATCGTTTTATTTGTTTTCTTATTCTGATTTCTATTCCGTTTTTTCATTGACTAAAAGCAACAAAAATCACGTAGAGGAAGCAAAGAGTCAAATGCATCAAGTGCTTAGCGATGAATTTTGTTGGTGAAATTAGACACAATTACTATTACCAACGGAGATGACAGTAAGATCGGATTCATAGTGAGAATTACAACAAATTCCATTTGTATAAGATCGATAATGTATCAACCAGCAATGTGTAATGTACAGTTGAGTATCAAAAGTCACCAGGCATTTAAAAATTAGAAGAAAATTTATATTCAAACATTTTTGTGTATTAATACAAGTTTTCAGTTATAATTTAACATTAATTTTTTAGTAGTAATCTATTTTGATTCCTTCTTCATATTAATAAATAAATATTTCAGACTTCATTTATATAGTTATTAGTTACGTGTGATGTAGCCACTTTTATGGCTAATATAAAATTTAAAATAAAATAAAATTATAATAATTGACGATCTGTGATAGAAGTACATAACATTAATTACAATAATGTGATGCTCTGCTATATTAATAAAAAAATTTTTTTTTCCTCAATCTTGTATCTTTGATAGCTAATTATCTATAACAAAATGCCAACAAGTTTCTCCAAACTTATTTCTATAGGTTCAATTGTACACAAACATTACTTTGACACATTTTCTCATGAGTGATGATTTACCAATAATAATGATAAAAATGTTAAACAACTTTATCTAATACATATTGGTATAAGCATTATTACTGATTTCAGTATTATTTGAAAGTTGTTAAAGGCAATAAAATAATGCTTATTTACTTAGATATCTTTGTTAAGCAAGTGGCAAATAAGTGATATTGAAGAAGCAATAAGTATTGTACTAATAAAATTGTATTGAATTATTTTTTCAATAAAAACAAAATTTTCTGAATCATATGAATTTGGATTAAATAATCAATCAATTATTTTTAAAAGACTTTTAGAAAATGTTTCTTTTTAACCCTTTTTTGTTTATCTTAGTAAATTTTAAATATTTGTATATAATATTAAAAGTTCAAATCAAAATAAATGTGAAGATGTGAGTTGTGAATACATATCATCAATTATTAATACAAAAAGAAAATTTTTTATGAATAAAAAATATTTGAAAATTTTATATTGTTCAAAAATTTAAAGGATTTTGTGAAAACAAGTATTTAAAAGAAAACTTCTAATAGGATTTGAAATAAAATTAGCTTATTTTTCTATATTTAATAGAAAAAATCTTTTTAAATTAATAGATGAAAGAATCCAAACAAATTATAAATAGTAAACACTATTCTACATGTTAACCTAAAGATTAAATAAAAAAATCAAATTTAAAACTATTGTATTTATATTATTTCAAATATGAGGTCTTTGCAATAGAAAGGGAGGAAACTCAAAAAAAAATAAAAAATGAGTTAATAATAAATCTGAACAAAT
>CAJVPQ010002908.1:0-12422 GCA_910591825.1 Funneliformis caledonium
GTATCACATAATTGTAATATATTTAAAGATTTTATTTTACTATAAATTTTATAAATTGAATTACGCTTCGGACACTCTAACAGTTACCGTTACCTAGTATATATATAATTCTATTGCTTATATGAGAAGTTTGCTAGGAAAATTAAGTTCTGAGAATTTTTTTAACTAAAATTAAAACTTTATTACATTTTAATCTAATAATATCAAAAACTAAAATGTAATAAAAATCAAAATTTTATAAAAAATTCACAAAGCCTGATTTTTCTAGCAAACTTTTTATATATTATAATATTATTCTTAATAGATCTTATATTGGGTTCTCATTATCAACTGATTATTCTAATAACTAATATAATTAGAAAAAAAAATTCTTGTCATAATAGAAAATAAAAATAATGACAAATAAAAATTTTTCTTTTTCTTTCATAATAACTAATGATTATAACAATAAAATTTTAATCAATAAAAGACATTTTAAAAAATTCAAATAAATAACAAATAAATCATATAAAATTATAAGGATCTCAAGTTATTGTTTTATAAAAGATTTGAAAAAAAATTATCTTATTATAATAAGTAATTTTGTATATAACTAAATGTATCTCTATTAAATCTTATTAATATAACCAGTAAGATACTATAAAAAATTTAATTGATGCAAACATTAAAATCTTTTGAAACTAAATTCAAATATTTCTTATCATAATTTTATACTTTAAGTTATATTTTAAAATAATAAAAGGTTTAATATTCTATTGTGTTAAAAGTTTATATATTAAATATTAATAAAATATTTGTTAAAATTATATATTGCAAATTCTTTAACACTAGATATTCAGATTATAAAATTTATACTGAAATATTGATTTAATATAAGTTTAGCAAAGCTTAATAATATGCTTAATTAGTTAAAATACTTCTAGTTTTAAATATTTTCATAAATTATTTTTAAAATGGCTTTGTATAAGAATGATGTTAAACTTCAAAGAAATATGATGATTAATTTTTGTGTTAGAACTCAAACAGCTTTTTTCTTACCAAATTATTTCTACTTTGACAAATATTTATTAAACTAGCTTAATGGATAATTAGTTCAGATATATAAGCTTATATAATTAAAATTTTTGATGTTTATCATGTCATTAATTCTAGAAAAGATATTAATATATTAATTATTAATTATTGCAAATAATCCAAAAGAATAAAAAAGGTGATGAATTTTGAGAATGTATTGTAGTTTTTATTGCTAAATACTTAAGAATTATATATCAAAGTTATATTGATTGTATTAGTTAATAAAATGCATATAAAATAGCATATCAAGTAGAAAAATTATAAAAGAACCTAAAAATGATAATTATATGAAAATAGAGATTAAAGTTTTTTTTTGGGAATCAATTACAAAAGGTTTAGAAGATCTTTTAATAAATATATTATTAAAAATAAATATTTAATTAACAAAATTTTACAAAATTTATTTACAAAATGATCATGATGTGAGAAAAGCTAAAGATTTTAAAAAAGGTTTTCAAATTTATGATACAAATTAATATTCTAAAAGAAGTTTTTATAATTCGTCAATACTTAATAATCTAATATAAAATTCAATTAGATTATTATAATTATAGTGAAAGATATTAATTATTAAGGTTAATGCTAATTATTATAATTTATTAGTTTATTCAATTGATTTATAATATTTTAATTATTTATATAAATTCTGTTTATCCACAAATTATCAAAATATTAATACACAGAAACTCATATTCATATAATACAAATATTTAAGAAAATTATCAAGTGAAATTTATATAAAACAATCTGAAATTCTTGCATTATAAATATTAGACAATTAAGGTAGTAGTGAGTTAGATTATATTACAATAGATGTTTAAACTAGATAGTATTAGAACTTTAACTTTACAAGTGAAATCTGAATAGTAAATAAAAAAATATATTTATATTTTTTTATATTTAATATATTATATAATTTTGTTCTTTTATTATAAGATTATTTTACTAACACATTATTATCCATGACTGTTAAAAAATTTAAACTTTCAAGATTATTATAATACTTAAAATTGCTTATGATTTAAATTATCATGATAGTCAATTTTGATATTTTATATTAATAAATTATTTATTATATACAGTCAACTTTTGATATAGCTAAAGATGACATCTTAATTAGTTGCAACAGATGATAAATAAGCATCATAATGTTGTAACAAATTGCAACATTATTAAAATTTAAGTTGCAACAGATGATAAATAAATGTTACAATATTGCAATGTCATCTTTAGATATAGTAAACACTTGATATAATGAATTATTTGAATAAATATAATAAAAATACTCTTATTATAGTGAATTGGCTAATCAAATTAATTTGTATTAATCAATTATAGAGTTTATATAATAGCTAGTCAATTGTCATGAACAACAAATTTACTAAATAAATTTTATTTAAATGTAAAATAAACCCTAATTATATATAATTTTAAACTAATGTAAAATAAACTTTAACTACATTCGTAAATTGAAGTATTAGAAAAATTTTATACATTGTATTATTAATGGTAATGCTGATTATAGAGGTAATATTGAAACATATAACATTTTAATATTTTAATAATAAATTTTATCTATTCCCTCAAGTATGTGAAATTAAATATAAGCAAGTTCAAAACCATTTTATGCATTATTAATAACTTAAGCAACGTCAATCACTTTAGCTTCAGCTTTCAACTTTTTATGTAGTGGTGCAGTATAGTTACTTTTTCACATAAATCTGAGTAACTGCAACCTACTGTTAATTCAATATTCATTTGGCAATGAATATTTGTTGTTATTATAATCTGATAATAGCCTCCCTTTTAATAAGAAAGGCTTTTTGCAAATAATTATGCAAATCATCATCTGCATACTTTCTTGTGTATGTTTTTTAGAATTGTTAGTAAATAGATAAGATATATATATATTTTTATATATCTTTTTAGTCAAAGATACATTTTATTTTTGAAAAAGAATTTTGGGAGTATTGTGTGAAATTTTTTGAGAGATTTTATGAAATTTTTTTTTTTATTCTTTTATATGTTGTCCTATATACTGTATATTTAAGTCTGTGTGATGATTGACTTTTAGTTAGTAAATCTGTAATTTTAACTATTTGGTATTGATCTGATAGATAATACATCTAATATTATTATTAGGTTTTTTCAGCTATAAAAAAATTTTTAATAATTTAAGTAATTTTAGACTATTTAAAAAATAAAATTTTTTTTAATGTGATAAAAATGAAACACATATAATATTAAATTATAAATATGTATGAAATGATATAAAGTTTTGAGTTTTTTCATTATTCCTTCTAACTCCTATGTTAATTAGTTAAAACTTAAGATTAATAAGATTAATTTTATGAGAAAATCATAGATCAATATAGGAGATATATTAAGTTTAAAAAAATTAGCTTTTTAAATAAATGTTATAAAGAAGAATTAGTTTAGCATTATAGATAAAAGCAAATGGTATAATAAATTTTTATTTATAAAATTCACATAGTTTATAATTTTAAAAATTCATTTTCACTTTTTTAAAAATAAATCTAGTTATAAGAGTTAATAATTAAAAAAAAATTCAAGAATTTAGATAAATAATTCATAGAAATAAATATAAAGAATAAACTCTTGTCAGCTATTTTATTTTTATAAAAGAAAGTGAATTATTATTAGGATTGGATCGGTCCAGTCCAGTCTGATCTGGTCCAAAAAGACCGGTCTTTCATCTTTCTTTGGACCAGACCGATCCATAAGTCAGTCCTAGGACTGGTCTTGTACCATTCGGTCCTACCAGTCTAGTCCGGTCCAAGATTTATTTTTTTCTCGAACCTGACTGATTTATAAGACTGGTTTAAGGATCGGTTTAGAACATACTAGAAAAATATAAATGATCAATTAATAAAATAATTGTATAAATTAAATAAAAAATTATAATAAAATAATTGCATACGAAACGATTCCTGCGCCTTCTTAATCTCGTTATTCTGATATTTTCATTTCAGACATTATCATTACAGTAAACTATTATGACAGTCCAAGGATTGACTTATAGACTAGACCGCTCCATAAGAGAGGTGAAAACTGAGTCGATCCAACTCTAATTTTGTAATATTTTATAAATAAAACAATCTATTTAGTATTTATAAAAATTAAAATAATATGTATAAATAATAAAAGACCAGTCCAGACCAGTTCTTAAAATATAGACCGAGGACCACAAGAACTGGTCCTATTAACCGGTCTAAGACCAGTCTTATCAGGACCGATCCATCCCTAATTATCATACTTTGTAAATTCTATTATGAAGTAGAAACTAATTGATAATTACAAAAAGTATAAATTTATTAACAAATAATTAAATATTTAAATTTTAAGTTATAGTATTATCAAATGGTAATAAATTGCAAATAATTTATTAGTTTTTCTTAATTATTAATAAATTTGTTTTATTATTTATTTCTTTTTAGTAAAATGCTATTAATATAAAATAGTATACCTTTATTAATACTGCTAAATTACATTATAATTCAATTATTAGAGCTATTTGAATAGTTAAATTTATAATATTTAAACTTAATCTTTTCAAATTTACTTATACATATTGTTTAATTTTGATTTTAATAAAAATTTAATTGAAATAATAAAAAAAAGAAATGAACCAATAAAAAAATGGTTTTTCTAAAAAAAGATTTATTAAATAATTAAAGTAATAAGATTAATTTTTGAATTTATAATATCAATATATCTTTACAAAATATGGTGATATTATAATATATATATTTATGCATTTATATCATATATATTTGTTAAATTTGATTTAAATTTTTAAATTGTACTATCATATTATTTTTATTTAAATTTTAGAGTAGCAAATTTAATTAGAACTCTAAATGCTAAAATTTGTATTAATATATTTACATTAATTATTTACTAGATAATCGTGATAAAAGACAAATTAAAATTTAGAAAATACTTTTTCAATTTATAATATGAGTTAGAGGTCTTGAATAAAATTATTAAAATTATCAATTGAACAAGTGAATAGTATTATTAAATATAGTTAGTTTATTTAATTAATTTATTATAATTATCCTTAAAGATAATATATTCATTTTATGTAAATTTTGAATTTCTATCAAATATTTATATATACTACATGAAATTAACTAATATAATATATTATATTTAAAAAAATCTGAGAAATTTCTGTATGAGAAATTTTAGTTAATGGATTTTTAAGAAAAAAATATTTAAGATAATGGTAATAAATGCTGGTATTATTATTAAATCAGATAAGATTGCAAATACTACAAGTCAGAAATAATATTCAGATCAGATTTTAAAGATACTATTTATTAAAAAATAAAAAATGAAAGAAAGAATTCCTTGATAAAATATATATTTTGAATTCTTATCCAAAGAATTTATACCAAAGCTTGATATCAAAGATACTTTAACATTAGTATTATGAAGATATTATTTCTTTTTTTCTTTGGAATTTATAATTAAGAAAAATAAAAAATTTGCTTATGAAGGTTAAATGAAACTGTTAATAATATTATTTTTTGATTTGTGATTAAAAAATATAAATATTTTTTTTAAGTATCATTTGAATCTTTTAATGAAAACATTAATTTGTGATTAAAGAAAATATAAAAAATTTGTTTTGAGTGTCATTTGAATCTTTTATAAAAATATTTTTTTTTTACTTGATTTGATTAAAAAAAAAAGGAAAGGAAAAAGGAAGCCTTAATAATATTTCAGCCTCAAAGTAAATTAATTTTTCTGATTTTAGGCTTTTTGTTTTTATAACGTAATGGCGCATGATTAATTTCAGGTTTTGCTTTCAATTATTACGTGAATCATCATAATAACTTGTTTGTGCAGTGGTGTTTATTTTTTTTTGTTACGGTTATGACTAATGTAAAACTATGCTGGAAACAAACAAAACAATATCATATGAATTGTGGTAATCTAAATTTTTGTTTTAACTATATATTTTAAATTTTTTTCCAATCAGGGATACGTGTAACCTTAAACCTGTACATATATAGTCCTTCACTTCATTCTGGACTAATTAAATGTTTTTATAATTTAATATTCTTGGAATTTTTGATGTATATTTTGAAGAATTCTTGACTTGGTAAAAAACAAATAATAAAGTTTTAATTTCTAAGAAAATTCACTTAAAATAATAATAATTAATAATATTATAACCTGGTTCAGATAAATATGAGTTTCTATCTCAATTGGTTATCTCTCGTCAAACTTTTCGCAATAATGCAAGCATTTCATAAATGGATGACAAAGCAATTACACTGAAGTTACAAGTCTTTGAAAGAAGGGGATCGATTTGAATCATAAACGATTTTTAATTTTGCAGGTTTATTTTTGTTTTTCATCATGAGGTAATGATTAATGTATTGACATATCAAAATTAATATTTAGGAGAAGTTGAACTAATATCGCAGATGAAACCCAAGCATAAAGATGGACACTTGAAGATATTATTAGAACTTCTAATATAAAGTCCTCTTGAAGAAGCAGTTGAAATATTGGATGAAGAAATTAAATCACGTTAAAATAGTTGAAGAGGAAAACAAAGCTTATAGGTAACATATTATTAGTAAAATCATGATTGTAATCACATTAAATAACAATAATAATTTGACCCTTATTGAATTGAAAGCCAAGAAAAAAAGATTTTTCGAGATGAAAACACATTAACTTTGAAACAGTCTACCCTTTATCAAAAAAAAAAATTTCTAGAATGAAAGATTAATACTGAAATATCAACTAAAGCTGTGGTAAGTCATTAGATTTAATAACTTATTCAGACAAGTTAATTTAATATGGCAATTAATTATTTATTAATTCTTAGAATAAATTAAAAGATCAACTAAGAAAAAGCATGTTCAGATAAAACAAAATAACAAAGTTCTTGAAGTTAATTTAGAGATTATGTTAATGCCTTCCAGGTAAAATAAAATAATTATAATAATTTACAAATAAATAAAACTTTCATTAATTTAATTATTGTATTATTTTAATAAGCAACTAGAAAAAAAAAACTAATGAAATTATAGAAGAATTGGCAAATTATGAGAAAGAAAATATTAAGGAAGAAACACGCCAATTTCTAAACAAAAGAAAGTAACAATGGCAATTTCTACAATAGGTTTTATTTGTTTATGTTACTTTGATGCACAAATATATTCAAGAAATATAATAAGATTTTTATTATAGGATCGTCATGGACTTTTGGAAGCGAATATAGCATTACGATTTAATGAACAGGATTTTAATGATCGAATGGAAGAAATGGTTAGCTTGGAAATATCTTTAGAGGACCATGAAAGGGAACTTGAAATAATCAGGGAAAGTTTAAAGAATATGTGAATCAATTATTTTAATCTAATTTGATAAATATTTTTTTATATTATAATTGAATTTAAATTTAAATAAAGGCAAGTCAGAAGTTTATTCAAAACAAATTGAAGAAAATTAAAGAGAGCTTGCACCTTGGTTAGAGAAAATTAATGCAAGGCAATCACTTATTGATGTAAACCAATCTGTTTATAAGAAATTTGATTCAATAAAACAAGATCTTAAACAAACAGAAGATGCTGTCATGATTAGAGAATCATGTCGAAAGAAGGTATTGTTATAAGGTATCATTGCTTTTTTGTGATGATTTAATTATAATTGAACTGCTTCTTAAGGAACAAAAATCTCATATAAAAGAATCAATTCAACAATTGGACACTGATTTAAAGGTTATTATTTAACATTTAAATTAATATATTAGGTATTTTAAGATTCTTATAAATATCTTTATTATTTTTAGTATTACCTTAATCAGCAAGAATTTTCCAAGTCTAGTCTTGCCGATTCTCGACAAAGAGAAGATGAGGTGAAAAGACTTTAAATTCTTCTCAGTCTAGAGGACAAGTTCTTAGTAGCTTGATAAACTTAAAGATAGTGGTCATATAAAAGGATTATATGTGAGTTCATCAGAGTGGAGCGTTCTAAAATTTGTTTTGCTGAAAATCTTATTTGTTTTAATTTTTTAATTAGGATCGTTTGGGTAACCTTGGTGTCATTGATGATAAATACGATGTTGTGATTTTAACTGCCTGAACAACATCGTAGTTAATTTATTAAAGTTGTATAGCCTTAAAAGAAACGATTTAGGTTGCGTCAAGTTCATTCTCTTGAACGAACTGCCTATCATTGATATACGCCCAATACAAGCATCTGAAAATCTTCCCGTCTTATTAAGCTGAAAGATAACAGTTCATACCAGCATTTTACATAGTAATGGGGAAAGCATATAGGAATAAGTTAAAGTAGGTATAATAATTTAAATAATCATTTCATATAATTATATTTTGTTTTAAGTCAAATTAATCTTATTTATTAGGATACTTCCGGTAATAAATCAGTATCTGGTAATTTCATCAGCTTGCAATTTATGCAAATATTTCTTGTATTTTAATTTCTGAGAGGCGATTTGTAATCCTATTAATTATTTGTATTTAGGACCTGCGTACAAATCGCTACCGTCTGAGTTCTTTTGTTAATTTAACCAAGATGAAGTTCTAATATACGAATGATGTAATGATATTTAATAATCGCTGTTAATATGAATTAAAAAATTCCTAATAATAATTAAAATATTTCTAGGAGATTTTGATGAAAGTTCATGTGTTGTCATTTAAAAAGACATTTTAATCAAAAGATGATTGGAATCTTGGAGTGAATTAATTGTTGAATTAATTGTTATACCTACAATAAGTTTTAATGGTCACGATGTAATTTTGGAAGCAAGAAGTTGCAATAGAGAAATTTGAAGCAATGAATAATGAAGCTGATGTTGATGATACGAATAAAGTATTGAATTACGCAAACGCATAATTCCTTTTGAATAATGAATGGGAAGATAAAAATACACGAATAGGTGTTTAATGACAACACGTGATGCAGCGATTAGGAGCTTTTTGAATCAATACTGATCTTGTAATAGTAGTGTTCCACAATTTATTTCGAACCACAAAATGATCGATATTTTGGATTGATGATGATTTTCTTGTTTGGATGATGCTATTATTCATGCATTTTAGAGAACATTTATAGGTAAGTTACATTTTGCTGACCTGTTATCAAGCTACGCGTCAGTAACAAAATAAAGTATTTTTCGAGATAATTTTGAATTTGGGTTCAGTAAACAGATTTTCATTAAATATTTCTAATTTTTTTGTACAATGAGGGAAGTGAGTAAGCTTTAGCAGTATCATATACTGGAATATATGATCTAACTAGTCGTAGTAATTTTCAAGATAAAGTCTTTATTCAAATTCAAATATATGTAATAGAGACGATAATTCAAAAATCTAATATTAATAATCATTATTAACAAAATCTTCATAAACTCAAAGTATCAACTTTATAGATTAAATAATAATATATATTGATGTTCATAATTTGGCCTTTCATTCCGACTGAGAAATAAATCTAAAAATTAATACCTTGAAGAAATCAATAATTTTATTTTTATATAATAAAATAAAGATTATTAATAATATTAAACGTTACCTTTTGATTATCAGTTTCGTTATACTTTGCCCAATCGTTCGCAATTGGCGCATAAAGAACAAGTGGCAACTTTATTAACCAAAAATTGTTCTCCAAGTCCAAATAAATAAAATTAGTGATGTATTCCATGACAGAGCACTGGAACTTCACATACCAGATTGTACATCCGCGAATAATTCTTTGAAATTAATATCGTTAAATTATCTGAACATGCATAAAGATATAAATACTTATTGTATAAAACGCTGTTATCCCCTCTTCTAATTTTAAAATAAATTTATGTTATTTTGAAATTTTAAATAAATATTCACTAAAACGTTCTTGACACACAGATGTAACCCGTTCAAAGTTACCAAAGGTTTATAACATTACAAGATACATCTTTCAGAACATAAATGAATCTTGATATCATTAAATACCTGTTCTGTCCACCTGACTTTGCAATAATCCAATATTTAATTTGCTAATGATGTATCAATGAGCTTTGTTGAAGTTGATAGGTAAGAATTTGAAAAATCTTTCTATTTGGTTCTAACAGATAATCGAGAATTTGCATATCAGAATATAATACAACGTAATATACTTATAGTTCATACAATATATATAATTTTGTTCTTTTCATATTTAGTCATAATGGAAGATATTTGAAGTTAGCAGTAAAATTGATTTATGAATGCATTACAAAATTTATGAAATTTGCAGATCAACTTCTTTCTGATCACATGTTTATAAGTTTATTGGATGAGATTATCACCAATTCACGTTACCATATTATCATATTATCACATTGTTATTTCACATTTCATTCGCTTCGCCAGTATTTTTAAAGTTCAATAAATAGGTGATGTGACCTTTTAGGTCACTATTATGTTGTTAAATCAAATGGGACAAAGTCAAAAAGTTTTAAAAAGACCATTTTAGCCAAAACATGAATGTATTAATTGCATATGTATTGTTCAGAATCATTGAACTGATTCCTAAATATGAGAATACATTTATTTAGAATTTACCGTTATCTTTTATGCTAGACTTAAATAACTATCAAAGTTCCATTTACCTTATTGTGGTGAATTATTTTGGTAATTATCATCCCGTATGAATTTTTTCGTCATTTCCCTTTTTAATTTAAGTAAATTTAACCAGTCTGATTTCATTTAAGGATTGTACAGTTATATTTTTTCATATGATCTTATCTTTGTTACCCCTTGAATTATTCTCATGTATTCACATAATTAATCTGGATAATATGTTCATATTATTTCAATTTTTATTGTTCAAATCTGTCATATGAAAAAAATTTTGTATGAACTTTATATTTTAATCTATCTTTGTTACAAATTTCTATTTATTATACTAAATTTATAAATGTAATAACCATAAAAGAAAATTTCTTTGTCTTGGTCCTTAGACTTTATTAAATTTTATTTATTTTTTTTTTTTAAAAAAAAGAGCGGCTTATGACATCTATTATTTTTCTTTTTCTTTTATTTTTATTGTGTAAAATTTATCGCTAAAAGTAACAATTAAATAAAATTTGAAAAACAATATGGCGCAGACGTTTACGTAACATGATCTATTAGATTCAAATTAGTGACTGATTATCATGAAACGTTATAAGTTTCCTGCATTCGCACTTATATGATAATATTGATTTTGCTATACGAATCATACTTAATACTGTATTATTAACGGTATTACATAAATCACCTAAAAAGCTTTTTTACTGTGTGTACAAAAAAAAGACAATACAAATTTTTAAAATTTTTTTTTTTATAAATCAAATTCTACACTCAAAAAAAAAGATCTGATTCAAAACTCTAAATTTGATACATGACCAGATCAAACAAGAACTAACACAAGGTTTCTACGTCTTTAACATCAATGAAAATATTCAATACAACAACATTATCCCCTCAAATAACGAATTGACTCCTCCAATCCTAATAACCCAACTTTGCTTGATAATGAATTGAACGATTTTTACTTCAGTTGTAATACTAATAAACAACTCATGCCAAGGATCACTGTTTTGTTTTGCCAATTTTAGTAACATTGAGAATCTCTAATTTTTATAGATGAAATAATGCTAATACATAAATTTTACTTTTTCAGACCTCTTTTTAATATAATTATTTTTTTTTTTAAAAAAAAATAAATGGCTCGTTTTTAAAAAGAGGGATTATAGAATTTTTCAGAAAATTTGTTACTAATTGCAGTTAGTTGTAGTATAACTTGACATATACTATGGTTAAAGATTTTTAAAAAGAAACCAAAGAAGAACGCGTCTGATCTCCTTTGTATATCAAGTCAGTCAGGCTCACTTATTACAATAAAATGCTATAACTTTGTGAGACTTCCTTTTTTAGTGTTATTGTTATCATATTGATTTCTATTATTCAATGACTTTTCATTTACTCAAAAAACTAGAGAGAAGTTACAACACTTATTTTTGTTTGCATAATCCTTTGTTAGCTTCCGTTTTATTATTAAAAAATGATAAGGCTGCTCGTTTCTATATTTATTTTTAATTCAAAGTGATGTAAACTTTTTAATTTTCATATTTTTTTTTATAAGCTTACATTAATTTTAACGTTTTAAAAAAAAAAATTTAGATTTCAATGAAATCATTGTTGAAGTACGGCATTTCCGTCTCTTTGATTTGAACTATACTGTATAAAATAAAATAAAATCCTTCATTCATTCATTTCCTTTTTGATGGTTATTAATATTAAAATTTCAGTTCTCATGAAATTTTTAATTAT
>CAJVPQ010002909.1:0-12422 GCA_910591825.1 Funneliformis caledonium
AAATAAATAAAATACTAATTGATTATAAATAATAAATGATTAATAATATAAAATGATTAATAATATAATAGAATTTTTCAGCGACTTCTGGATTTTTTGCGTAACTTTTGTTTAATTCATTTCTCTCGTCTTTGCCATCTTCATTATCTAACATGATGCAGTCAATATGCCTTTTAGTCACATATGTCATATGATTTTTTGGATCAATATCTTCCTATAACAATAATAAAAATTAAAGTTATAAATTTTATTATAAAATATAATTTTAATTATTACAATTTTTATAATTTATTAAAAATTTTTATAATTTTTATTAATAGTAAAATGATTAATTAATTTGTAAATATGAAATTTTAAAAAATTATTATAATAATTTTTTAAACTTAATTTTAAAATTATATTATTTAAGTTTAAAGCAAATTTGCCTGCTAAATAATCTAAAAAATAATATTATAATAGTATTAAAATAATTCAAATTTAAGATATAATTTAATATTTATTAATATTTATTTTAAAAAAATATATATACAATATATATATATTTTAATACTAACAAATAGAATTACCATATAAAGTTTCTGTATTACAAATTGTTTATATATTTTTCTTATATTTTATCAATTCTCTTAATACAAATAATGTATTCAAAGCAAATGTTTGCCAAAAAAAATTTTTTTAACTTATAAGCCTAATAAATAAAATATGATAATTGACTAATAAAGTAAAAAAAAAAAAAAATTGGCTAATAACAATTTGAAATGTTATGAATATATTGATAATATTGAAAGAAAAGATAAAAAAGGCGAAATTATAACTGTTAGTATTTTACAATTGCAATTTAAAACGTAATTTTCTCCTAAATTAGTTAAATGTCCTCAGCCTAGGAATTAATAAAAATGAATTATAGGAAAATATTTTCAATATCATTAATTGAGGGACTTTTTTCATATTCCAAAATACATCTAATATGATAGAAGAAATATTATTAAATTTGTTGGTAATTTAAAATTACAATAAAAATCATCCAAATAATCAATCACAAACCCATAATTTTCATCAGCATTTGCTATGTATAAACCGTCCGTATCAGGGGTAAATGTTACACCAGCGATTTCGCCAAATAAATCAATAACTTGAGATTGTTCAAATGTATGTGCATCAAATATGTGAACGAAATCAGCAGGTTCTAAATAAAAAAAAATTGGTATGTCTTCAAAACAAACGTTCCAATATAAATTCTCTTTTTTTAAAAAGGAATCATTATTATATTAACCTGCCATAGCCAAATAATGTCCGTCTTCAGAAAAGTGAAGGGATCTTACAGCACCAATTTTAGCACCCAACACATTGAAAGCCTTAGACATATTTCGTATATCATATAGCCTATATATTATAAACAATTTAATTAAAATGGTAAAATAAATTCCTGAAAACAACTGAAGCTAATTAATTTACCTAGTAGTTTTATCTGTAAATCAAATAGTATTGGAAAGTTACTAATCATTACAAGTGCGAAAGATATGATAGTTAGTAATTATAATGAGATAAAGTACCTTGATTCCCTGTTGCAATAATTTTTCCATCGGGACTCCAGCAACAAGCAAAAGAATAATCAAAATGCCCTTTTAAAGTTGCTACAGCTATTAAAGAAAATTTAAATATTTAATAACTTTTAGAATTTAATAGATGGAAAACAGTTATTAAATTAGATAAAATAACAAACTCTTTTTCGTATCTGCATTTACAACCACCGTATCCGTATTATCTCCAACAACACACAGTAAATCTTTGTTCGGATTAACGGAAGTACACTATTTGTTCATTAAAAAACAGTTAAGATTGAATCCATTATTTCAAATGATGAATTGTTTCCGAAAACATACATTAACAGCCCATTCAAAATCATAAGTATCTATAAATCTCGTTGTCGCAAGATCCATAATTCTCGATTTTTTGTCATTGCTAGATATCACTGCAACAATACCTTAAAGCATATAACATAATTAATTAAAAATACGAATCATAATAAAATTAGAAAATTTCCTCAAAATAATAAACTTACTTCCGGTTCGTGATTCAATGATATCCATGTGATTTGTTATTCCATTTGTATCATTAGTTATAGTTCCATATTGAACTGGTTCTGCATCAAGACGTCTGCATGCATATTCACCATATAATCCTGAGTAATATTTTAATTTTAGTCATATTGTAACGTAAAACGGTATAATGCTACCAGAATTTGATGTAATACCTCCAACAAGAAGATAATTGTCTTTGCAGGCAATTGTGCTAATTTCAAATAGTGTTTCAGCACTACGATTGTTATTGTTCAGATCTAATGCAACTTTTGATTTTTTCATTATCGAATTCCAATGACCAATACGAAATGAATCTACAAATCAATGGTAAACGGTATACCATTTAATGATTTGAATGAAAATATTTTTTTTTTAGAAAAATGAATGCTTACGTGTGTAGAATACATCATTTCTTCCAGTTGCCCAAAGCAAATTTCGCAATTGAAAATGAACAATAGAGCATCTGTGTGATAAGGTGGTATATTTAAATTTGTAAAATCGTGCGTCGGTTCGAACTGATTTAATTTCCTGGAAAAAACAATAAATCGCGTGATTTTTAATATAATCTAAAGTATATGAAAACAAATTAAATAAATACAAACTATCTAAACCTTCTTTAATTCATCATGTGATCTCGGGACATTTTCGTAGTTCTTATAATCTAAAAGGCTACGTAAGAATAGAATCGATATTGGTTAATAATTATTAAATATAAATATTTGTGATGTAGCAAACGAAAAAAGAACGAACCGAAGTTCGCGATATCTTTGACGCGTTACATTAAAGGCGTCCCAGGTAATTCCTTGCTAGAATTTGGTAAAAGTAAATCATTTTCAATGAACACGCGTTAGATAAAAAAAAAAAACTGACAACACGAGAGATAGTTACCACATCCATTCCATTATCGGCGTCTTGGGCAGTGACCTCACGGAGCTAAAAAGATAATGTATAACAAGATTAATATTCAACGTGTTATTAAAGTATTAATTTGACAGATAAATACTCACCCAGTGCCAAGAACGTTTTCTTTCTGAAGGACCATTGTCTGTGCCTAAATATAATTTTATTTTATAACTGAATATATAGAAGATAAAAAAAACCATTCAAACATTTAATTAACTGACAATGCCACTCGAGATCCAAATTCTCTGTGTCCTCGATCATTGTAACGTCATCAGCATCAGACATTGTGATTGTTAATTACTCGAAATCAGTTATAACAAAATAAATTTCGACTTAGATCTAAAAACCAGTAAAAACTACGTTAAAGTATACGTATTATAAGGTTACGTTACCTGTCATTAAATAATAACAAAAATAATAAAGCAAAACTCACTGGTAAATTAGTTGATCTCGGAGGCGTTTTTGTTGCCAAGTTGAACATGCAGCCTTCATATACACGTATAAAGTCACCCTTAAGGTCAAAAATTCCTCATTGGGCGCAAATTTTTGATGTCAATCTATACCTTTAAATTCATTATTGTCCTAAATTTCCTATTATAGTAAGTATATTACATATTACATATTTTAAATTTATTAAAAAAAGATTACTGACGCTAGAAATAAAATTACAAGTAAATTTGTAAGCAAAATCATTTAAGAGAAATAATTATGGTATATTATATTATAAATAATATAAATAATATAAATTACTTATATAAATTTATTATCTATTTACAAATATAATTTATATTATTTATCAAAAAATATATTATTGATTATTATATATATATTTTTATTAAATATTTAATTAAAAATAAATTTTATCAAATAAATAATATAATCTAATAAAAATTAACGTAAATAATAATATTTTAGTTAAATTTATAATGCATTTTTTTATTATTTTAAAAAATCTAAATATTTTTTACATTTTTTTTATTTTATATATATTTTTAAAGAAATATTTATTATTATATAAATTTAATATTACTAAACAAAACTTTAAAGTTTTTGCAAATTGTTTGAATTGTAAAATTTTACAAAATCTTATTAAAAATCTATAAAACTCAAAAAGTAAAATTATATAAAAATAGCAAAATCATATTAAAACTTTATTAAAAATTAACAAAATTAAAGGTTTAGATATTTTGTTAAATTCAAAATAAATTTAGATAAGTAACTTTATATAAGATTTTTTATTTTTATAATTTTTTCATTTAATAAATTATAAAAAATAATTTAGAATATAAATAAAAAACTTGCAATATAAAAAGATACTCTTTTTAAAATGTTATTACTATTCTTAATTAAATAATTTTATTATATTCTTAGCTGATTATAATCAAATACTTAATTATATTATTTAATTATAATTGGCTTAAATTAGATTATTTAATCATATAATAATCTAAATATGACTAAATAATACACCTATAACTAAAAATAACATTGTAATATTATGATACTTATTTATTATCTGTTACAACTTGATTTTTAATAATATTACAATTAATTATAATATTATGATGTTTATTCTTATTTGTCACTTATTATAACTAATTGAGGTACTATCTTTACTTATAATAAATAATCTGATTATAACAAATATATTTATAACTAAATATCATATATATATAAATAATTTGATTATAATTAAATAATATCGATATAATTTATAATTTCATAACCTAATTTAATAACCTAAATATAATCATTATAATTTAATTTTCTAACTTAATTATATTAGTTTTTCTATTCTTTCTAATTAAACTTATTATTTTTCTTATAGTCAACTCTTGATATAATAAACTCAAATTTTTTAAACAAATATAATAAAAATACTTTTATTATAGTGAATTAGCCAATCAAATCTTTAAAATCTTCACTATAGCCTTATAGTAAAGTTGAGATCTAAAACATAGAATTCATTATAACTAGAGTTGACTATATTTTTAAAATATTTTTTTATTTTTCTGCTATTTATTATATTATTATTACTTGATTTAATAGTCTAAATGCAATTATAATAATATTATTCTTTCAAGTATATTACAAGCAAATTTTCTAGCAATTTTATTTAATAATTTTAAATATTTTTAAAATAACTTATTTAAAAATTAATATTTTTATAATAAATTTTATGATATATTCTAAGTAAAATTCAAAAAAATATAATTAATTAATAATATTTTAAAGATAAATATATAATAAATTAATATAAAAAAAATTTTAAATTTAAATTTATATATCTTGCTATTTATTGATTTTAGAAATATAAAAATATAATTATTTAATAGATCTTAATAAAGACTATGATATTTATTATGTAATATTTTTTGGGATATAAGGGTTGCAGGAGTCTCTTAAATATATCTTATATTATACTTTTATATATGTATCACATAATTTAATGTGGCTTAGATTATATTATATTAATCTAAGAAATTAAAAAATTAAGAAAGTTTCATTTATTCAATGCTATAATATATGTAATATGTGTTTCACTCTTCTTCTTAAATATATACAAATAGAATAGGATACTTTGTTCATAAAAATAAAAGGAAAAAGTCATCAAATACTATTGAATTCCATTCATTTTAGTCTTTAGTTTATGCTTTTGGTACTTTTGATTATTCTCAAGCAGTAGAGTTTGTTATTTTCTATGATTAGTTAGAAAGGTAAGGGTAGGAAAGTACTTTTGACAAATAGAACAACAAAGACGTGAATATGTGTCTTTTTTAAAAGATATGTAATAAGCATCGTAATCTAGAATTTTTAAGAGATCATAATACTAGAGCAGATAGATAGAATTTGTAAAATATCCATCTTTAGCTTTAATAATAGGTGGTAAAAAACTATTGTAACTTTCAAGAAATTCCATTTCCTTTTTAGCTTTAGGTGATCTACAACAATTCATATCTTTACATCTTTTAATATTAATGGAATATGTACACAAATTACAATATCTTTCAATCCAAAACCATAAAATAAAAGATTCAAATAAGGTAAGTATTTTTTACATTTTTTTATTTTTGCTTTTCTTGTTTTTTAATTCTTTGACCTTTTTTTTCTGTACCTTCAAATTGCAATTTTTGAATAGATTTGTAAATGTGTCAACATACTGAGTATTAACATATTTATGAAGATTGAATTATGACTTTAAAGATCACAAAAAATCTCTCTAGCATATTGAAAATTTTAAGCAGCCAATTCAGGATTCGTGACTTTATCTTATAAATCCAAATATTTTTTAAAGTGATCAATTAATAATATGATACCAGCAAGTTTTCAGATAATATCACCATACCTTTCTCTATAGGATTGTATTTGGATTATCCTAAAGTATACGTTCGTATACTCAGATAATATAAATTAAACTTTTTAAAGAGCTGACAATATACCTTTATATTTTTTAAATGTCAAGAGTTCTCATCTGATCTACTATTCAATAATAATATCCAAATGAGATGAATTTGCCTATTAGCTTTCAACATATCATTATATTGAGAATTTGCAACAAGACTTTCCAAATTCTGCATATAGTTGACTTTTATTATAATAAACTCAATGTCCTAGACCTCAACTTCGCTATAAGGCTATAGTAAAGATTTTAAAAAATTTGATTGGCCAATTCGCTATAACAAGAGTATTTTTATTATATTTGTTCAAAAAATTCATTATATCAAGAGTTCGCTATATCTAGAGTTGACTGTATATGTAAGTGAAAATATACTAATAGGTCATTAGAGATGTATAAATATTGCAAATTGTCCTATTTGAAATTCATCTTTTAAATCATTTAGTTTTATTATTAAGTATACTAAAAGAATTAGTTTCTATTCAATTCCTATAGAAAAATCGTGATCAATTACAGATATAAGATTATTAATTGATTATAAAGTATGAAATGTTTGACCTATTGCAAGTATTTCAAGACCCACTTTTATTTTATTATCCTGAAAAATAATAATAAATACATTGGTAAATATAGAAGCAAATTGTCTTATATATTTGACAGATGCAAGACAATAATGTCTATCAGAATGTTCTCAAGTATCTGTACGTAAAATTTTAGCTACAGTGACCTATGCTAGATGATAATGAGTCTTTGTGATAATTGAGTTAGCTTGGTAAGGTAAAAGATAATTGTTTAACGTTATTCATGCCATATAAATATTATATTTTTCTTCTAAATTCTTATGTAAATGTTCAATGATTTATACTTTAATTACTTCTTTTCTTTTTTTGAATCAGCTGATCCAAATTCAACTAAGTCATAAATCTGATTGTGTAAGTCTGGATATTTGAAAAGAAGTTGTGAACAACCTGATTTATCATATTTGATAACCTCCTTATTCTTCATAAGTATTTTAAGTTTCTTTGCTCTACAATTTTAAGCATATCTTGCATTCCTTTTTAATCTCTATTTTTACATATATGTTATGCTGAATCTGTGCATCAGTGATAATATTGTAAATTTGTTTTAATTTAAATAGTTTGTTTTTGGATGTTTTAATTTCTTTTAATAACTTTCTTTGAGCTATTACATTCCTAAAGATTTCAATTGTAGATTCAACTGGATTAATAATAAGAAGAGAGGAAGTTAGAGAAGTTGGTTTTACTATAAGTTTAGAAAGGTCTGCTCTTAGTATTGGAATGATATACATGTTAATTAATATAATCATATATTCTTTAATAATGTTGTTAATTTTTGTATCACTTTTACTTTTAACGTTTTTCCATTCTGTTGCAATTTTATGATAAATAATAGCATAATTTAGAGTTATATTTTCTATTTTTACCATAATACTATATATATAAACATTAATAAATTTTTGATATTTATTAGTTGGTGAATCATAAATTAATTTTTTATTAAATTTAAGGCTAGCAAAATAGGTTTGATGACTCATTTTTAAAATTTTAAGAAAAGACAAGTAAGCGTATATTTTTATAAATAAAATTTTTATTATAAAAATGCGAAACAAAATACATCAAATTTTCTTTTTTAAATGTAAGCTTTACAATTAGGGCAGTGACATATATTACCTAATATTTTAGGTGGTAGGAGGTAACAGGAAATCTTAGGTTATATATAATATGATTGGTCACATGATTTGGCTTATATTCAATATTGTATTTGATATTTATTTTATTTATTTCTGTATTTATAATTAACTATATGCATGTATAAAATACATGTATAAATGCTATAACTGACTATATGCATTCTTTGTCTAACATACAATCTCTTAAATACACTTTATCAAAAAGAAGCTGCTTCTGTTGTGATGAAAGAAGAGAGAAGTCATCAAGAGTTCTTGAATTTTGTTCTTTAGATTTTCTCTTAGGCCATCTATAGCTTGCAGAATATACCATTCGTTTATGATTTGTCAAATAACTAAGAGTTAGAAAGTATTTATTATACTCAGAACAACAAAGTTATAAATAAGTTGTTTGATTAAGGGAAGAGCAATGCGAATTGTATTCAGGAATTTTCAACAGATCATAATACTCAAGAAGATGTATAAGATTTGTGAAATGTCTATCTTTAGCTTTTGTGATTAGAAGTAAAAAACCATTATTTGAAAGAAGAAATTCTGTGATTTCTTTTGCACGAGATAGTTCACAACAGTTTGTGTTTGTGTATTGTTTAACATCAAGGAAATATTGACAGAGATTACAGTGCTTTTTAATTCATGACCACGACACAAAACATTCTAGTGAGTTGTTTCCTTTCTCTTATTTCTTTTTTTATCATTTCTGTTCTTTTTCTTTTTCTTTGTTTGTACTTTTAAATTGTAGATCTCTAAATGGATTAGCAAGCTTTTTGACATACTATGCATCCACGCTTCTTCTGAAAATCAAGTCATAATGCTAAATTCCAGCATATTGGAAATTTTAAAGAGCTAATTCTAGATTGATCACTTTTCTTTGTGTATTTAAGTGTGCTCCAAAATGATTGATTGGTAGTGTAATGCTTGCCAACTTTTCAGATAGTGTTGCCATTTCCTTTCAATAGGATTATACTTAGATTGTCCTAGAGCATATGTTCGTACTGTCAAGTAATTTAAATCAAACTTTTGAAAAAGTTGATAGTACATTTTAATATTTTTTAGATGCCTTAGATTCTTATCCGGTCCTCCATCTACTAGTAACATCCAGATAAGTCGAATTTCTCTGTCGGTCTTTAATATGTCATTATATTGAGGATTCAAAGTAAGCCTTTTAAGATTTTACATGTGTGTGATTAAAGATATACTAAGGGACCATTGCCGACGTATAAAAATGACAAGCTGTCCAGTTCGTAATTCATCATTTAATTCATTTGGTTTAATCATAAGATAAACTGATGGGACTAACTTTTGCCCACTTTTTACAGAAAAATCATGGTCAGCCATATGAACAGGTTTATAAACTAACTGTAACGTGTGAAATATCTGACCTACAGCAGGTACCCTAAGACCTATCTTCACCTTGTCATCTTGAAAAATGATAACAGACTTATTAGCAAAAGCAGTGGCAAACTGTTTTGCATATTTAACAGACACAAGATAGTAGTGACCATCAGAATAGTCTTTCATCTTAGTACGTGAAACTGCAGCTACTGCAACTCATGCTGGATGATGGTATGCTCTTGTGATAATAAAATTGGATTGATAAAGCAGCAGGTAATTATTCAATATTGTTCACACTATATTAATATTATAATTCTCTTCAAGGTTCTTGTATAAGTTTTCAATGATCCACACTTTAACCACTTCTTTTCATCATTTTTCCAAACTTGATCAAATTATAGATATGATCATATAAATTTAGATATTTGTAAAGAAGTGAAGGATGATTGGGTTTATCATATAGTATTATCTCCTGATTTTCAATAAGTAGTTTTCTTTTTTTTCTTTGCATTTTTAAGCATAATTTGCATTTCTTTTTAATTTAATAATCATCTCCCTGTTAGATTTGATTTCATCTTGAAGATTCACTATTTTTGCATATATATCATGATGAATTTGAGAATCTATTACAATATTATAGATTTGTTCAAATTCGATAAGTTTTTTTTTTGCTATTGATATCTTATTTGCTACCTTCCTTTGAATAAATCCATTAACAGGAATTTCTATTACAGGATCTATTATATAAATAACAGGAGGACTAGGAGGAGTTGAATCTTCTCTAGGTATAAGACACCTTAGTCTCATTGTCTGTATATCATATAGGTTATATAGCGTGGTCAGGTAATTTCTAATTATCTCATCAATTTCTGATTTACTCTTACTTTTAATTTCATTCCATTCTTTTGTAGCTTTGCGACAAATATCATTTCAGTTAGGAGTACCATTTCCAGTTTTAATTATAATACTATACACATAAGTATTGGTAAATTCTTGATACTTATTTGATGGTGAATTATAGATCAGTTTCTTATTAAACTTAGGGCTAAATAAGAAGGTCTGATGACTCATTTTAATACTAGAAGTAGAATATTGACTTGCTTATTTTATAAAAAAGCTTTGAACCAATTTTTTAGAACACAATTTTTTAGAATACGATTTTTTTAGAACACAATTTTTTAGAACGTGATTTTTAGAACACAATTTTGCATGATTTTCCAATTTTAAAACAAATTTTAAATGACTTTAAAATTTAGGATTTTAGAACACTTGAAATTTTTTATTTAAATATTTTATTTACAATAAAATTTTTAATTTATTTTTCAATATATTTTACTATGACTCTATGACTAATATATGAATATAAAAGGAAATAATTTTTGTGTATGTGATCAGAATATCTTACCTAGGATGGGGTCAATGTTTATAATTAAATAATATTAGATAATATATATCACTGCCCTTACTTATTAAACAATATATAAAGCTTTTACTAATATTAATTAAATAACTAATTATAAATATTCAAATTCTTGATCTGAAAGTTTATTTAAAAGAATATATATAGTATAAAAGAATTTTAAATGAAAGACAGACTTTTTTTAAAAATAAAATAAGTCTTCACATTCAGCTATATTAAATGAAATACCTACTAAATATAAAATATGTATAAAAAAACTTTTTAATCTTTAGTGATAAAAATATAATTCTTATAATTATTTATTTTTTGTTATTTTATATTTGGTATTTTGAGATTATGATATTCTAGTTTCTATATCTATATCTTTATATTACTTAAAATGTTATTTAAGACGCAAAGTATTTTTAATTTATATTTTTCTTTTCTATCTAAATTAATTATTATATGTTTACTTAGATAATCATAATATAAAATAATAATAGATAATCTAAAAGTAAACTTCAAAATAATTATTTTTTTTATATTTTATTTTTAATAAATTTCAAGAAGTAAATTTAGGCAGAAGTTTTATAAAGAAATAATTTGATTAATTTTTTAAGAATGCTTTTAATATAATGATTTTCTCAAATAATAAAAAATAATTTTATTAGTTTTGATATTCTACCTTATTTAACTATATTAAATTAAATTATAAATACTATCTCTTAAAATGTAGATATAAAACATAATAGAAAAATTATAATATTTTAATATCTAATAATTATAAAAAGATGAAATAAAAATTATTAAATTTGTTATATTAAAATCTATCTAATAATAGTATTTTTAAATTTTTAAAATTAATAATTATTAATATATATTAATTTTTCAATTTTTCAATTTTTTAAAATAACTTATTATCTAATAATTACAAGAAAATTATATTTACAATTATATAGTGAGATCAAATGCAATAGAATATCCTTCACTAATGTTTAAAGTTCCCTTTTATATTTTTTGGTCAATTATTTTTAAAGTCATCGAGAAACGTCAAATTACTATTTCTCTTTTCAAAGTTGCTGCACACTCTAATGATCCATACAATGATAAGGCTGATCAGTTAGCAAAATCTTCTCTTCTCTCTCTCCCTTTAACTTTATCCCTAGATAACATTCTTTTCATTAACTATATACCTACATTTAATAATATGCCTATACATCACCCTTTACGTTCATTTTTAAAAGATTATACCAACACCAAATATTTTTCTGATTATTATCATCTTAAACGAAATACTAAGTATCAACACCTACAAGTGAACTGACTTTTAACCTTTCACTTCATTCAATCAGGATCTGCATCTGTCACATCTTTTACTAAAACAAGAAACTATAGTAGAAAACTTAAATTTCTTCTAGAACAGCTTCTGACAGTTCAATTTATAAAAGCTACTCAACCTCAGTTATATTTACCCCTTTGGAAATGCTGTCGATATACACTCCCTGGCCAAAAGTTTAGGACCACTCCGAAATTTGCGAAATAATCGACATTTAACCCTAGTTAATACATAATTAACTAAAATAAAATTAGAATTTTGTGTAA
>CAJVPQ010002910.1:0-12419 GCA_910591825.1 Funneliformis caledonium
AAATTTCGATCATAAATTTTGATTGGTTACTGGATTTGACGATCAAAATGCCGATCGAACAACTTTGAAATGGCCTAATGTCTATGGGCTGAGAAAATTATCGTAAACAATTCCATCAAAGCACGTGATTTAGTGAGGGACAATTGTTTAACATCCCAAAAGAAAGATTTCCCACAAAGGACCTTTTAATCAATTGTTTAAATGTTATCGACCCATTTGTTGATCTTTACCAATAAAGTGTCCATTGTTTGTTATCAGAACATTGAACTATTTCAGGGTTAAATTAATTAATTACACGCGATCATATTTCCTAAAATGCTTCGTCATTTCTCTTTTTATAAGCAACGTTTTTTTGTTGATAAATATTTTGAAAAGAGACCATTCAAAAGAATCCTCACCTCATTATTTATGATTTTTTTATATCCATTTTCGTATCAAATTAGTAATTTAATCAAGACCAGGGAAAAAAAATAACATGCAGGGCTGAATTGGTGCATCCAGATGCCAAAAACGGAACTCGGGATGAATTACTGACCGATAGGTCCGATATAGATCGATCTTAATTTACTTGGTAGGGTTGCTTATTAATTCAAACAATTATAGGATCTACAGGTTCTTTGAATCAAAAAGGTACGTGAAATTTTATTTTGAAGATAAAAAAAAAAAAAAAAAATATTTCAAGGATCTTTTTTTCCCCGGTAGTAACAGGTTGATTAATTTGTTGATAACTCCGATTACTAAACAAAGATTATAAGAAAAAACGTCATACTTTTTTTTTTATTGTTTGAATAAGAATGTCGCACAATATTTTCATAATTCAATGATCAAATATTTTTATAGTAATATGAAATTGTCGGAATTCCAAAATTTCTAACTTGAAACAGCAACAACTATTTTTTTTTTTTCATTATATCAATAATATTTTATTTCTATATGTATATAAAAAAAAATCCAGAAAGTCAAATGTCATCAAGAGAAGATTTAAAAGTATAACCTTTTACCGCTGCAATGATTAAAGTTTGAGAAAAATCTATCTATATGTGTTAAAGAAGGAGCCAATTTTATCCGAGACACAACTCAGGTGGTAAAGATGTTAATGCATTTTATCCAAATTATCCAGTTAAAATACTTGGCGATGAGATTAAATGGTTTTTTTTTTTCGTTACACCTCATTATATTATTTTCAGCTAAATTCATTTTACAATGAAAGCAAAAATACTTTTATATGTAATTAAACTTTCATTTTTTTTAATGTAAGCCTCGTCACGTCAATGCTTTTATTTATTTTGAATAAATACTTGACTTGGTGTTTTATTTTTTTCCTATAGCGTTGATCTTTTTTAATCTGAAGTTTCAAAAATAGATTTGATTAAATCATCGTCATTATTAATAAATATTTTTTTTCCTTTCACGTTGGCTTTTCCTTTTGGGTACGTACCACTGTCAAGTATAAAAAGAACCGCAAATTTCATCTTTCATCATTCCAAAGAAATAATCTTTTCTTTTTCTCCTGTTTTTACTATTTTAAAATAATCATAATAATAATAAATCAAAATAAAAACAAATTGCTCTTGAAACTCTTTCATGATAATAATAAACATGAACAATTGTCATCTATTATTACTCCTCATTGGAGCTTTACTTTTACCGATTAACAATGTTTTGGCCCTTCCACATCCAATGCAAGGTTAAATAACAAATCCAAACTTAAATCTTCCGTTTCTCGTTTTTCGTTATAAATCACTAATGTTTATTTATACCTTGACAAATTATAGCACGACAAGCTCCTGCAACTGGAGATGTTGCAGGCGGAACATGGCAAATCGTTGGAAAGTAAGCAACCTTTTTTGTTTCCTTTTATAAAAAAAAAAAAGAAACTGTTTAATTTTACTAAAACGCGATTTTTAAATAAACAGTACGGGTGTCAATGCAATGCACATCTTTGTGTCTGCGCCCAACAAGATTATTTTAATTGATAAACGTAATGATTTTTAATATTACCTTCATAATCGTCATGATCTACCTATCAACTCATCACATGAACTTTCAACTTTTCTAGTTGAAAACAACCTAATTAAGCAAGCAAGTGGTCAACCAGCTGTTTCAACGGAATGGAATCTTGATACAAACGAAATTCGCATACTTGACGTCACCTCAGATACCTTTTGCTCCGCGGGCTCTTGGTTAGGAAATGGAACCATGCTCCACACCGGAGGCGATAACGGTAACAATTTCCTTGCAGCTGGACAACAAACTTTACGATTTTACGATCCCGCTGTCGGTAATTGGGTTGAGATGGTCGGATTAATGGGGTCAAAAAGATGGTATCCTACAATGTTATCGTAAGTGATTAAACAAATAACAACAATATTCGTAAATAAATGATTTTGACCTCCCCCCCTTTTTTTTTAAATTTCTTACAATAGTTTAGCGAACGGAAAAGCTTTGATATTGGGAGGATCTATCGGTGGTACGGGTCTTAATAGAGCCGAGATAAACAATCCTACCTATACAATCTGGCCACCAACTGATGGTGTGACACCAGATCCTGAAGTTCAATTCCAATTCCTTATTGATACCCTCCCTTATAATCTTTACGTAATGCTTCATTTGGTTCCCAACTCCGAGAATAAGAATCTCATATTCGTACTTGCAAATCAACAAAGCATTTTATACGATTTAGACACCGCTACCATTGTTAAAAACTACCCAACAATTGCGGTTCAACGTACTTATCCTCAAACTGGAACTTCTTTAATATTACCCTTATATCCGGAAACAAATTATTTAACTGAAGTCATGGTTTGTGGAGGTCAAAAAGAATTTGAAATTCTTTCGGTCGCTGAGGCTTCTTGTGGTAGGATGGATCTAAACGCCGCTGAACCTGTTTGGACAATGGATGATTTTGGTGGTTTGCCTCGTGTTATGCCTGATTCGGTCATATTGGTAAACGGTGAAATCTTATTCTTGAATGGTGCCGGAACTGGTTATGCTGGTTTTCGTAAGGGAAAAAAAACGAATCCTTTATGGGCGAATGATAATCCCACATTTAATCCCGTTCTTTATAATCCAACTACGAAAATATACGCAAAAATGAATCCATCATCCATTGCAAGGATGTACCATTCTGTTGCTACTTTAACTCCTGACGGAAGTGTTTTCGTTGCTGGTAGCAATCCACAGGGTAACGTTGAAACAGAAGTTTTATATCCCACAGAGTACGTATAGCTTAACGTAAAAAAAAAAAAAAAATTATTTTTTTTTTTTTTTTAAATAATCCTAAAATTCTTTTATAAAAAAAAATAAAAAAAATTTAGATATCGAGCTGAAATTTACTCTCCACCTTATCTTTTAACCGGCGCATCACGTCCAACGATAGTCACAATTGATGGATATATAGTAAATCAAGGAAGAATACCAATCACATATGGAAATACAGCATCAATAGTTGTTCAATTACCAAAAACTGAAGTTATATCTTTCACAGCTGCCATTATACATCATGGTTTCGTAACACATTCAACACATATGGGACAAAGATATGTTGGCCTAGTGGTTAAAGAAGCATATTCTGATGCTACCACTGCCGATCAATATATTTTAACCATTGAATTACCACCAAATCCCACAATTATCGCACCTGGTCCAAGTTATATATATGTTCTAAATAATAATTTCCCTTGTGTAAAGGGGGTAGAAGTTTTACTAAATTAATAACTACAATTGAATTAAAATGGACAATTTTTAGTTACATTTTTTATATCTTTGTTTATATGTATAATTTTTATATTATATTTATTTTTAACTTAATGTTTACATAATTAAGTAAAAAGTCATAATAGAATGCAAAAGAATTATTATTCTTTTCTCAAAGTATAAGAATTTTAAGATTAAAAAAAAGAAATACCAATTTGAATAACAAAAATTTACTAATAAATTAATATATTTACAACATCCACATTTTTTTAATTTATCTGTTCTAACAATTTGAGACTTCAAACGTAATAAATTACTAATTTTGACAAAGCCCATTTGTCTTACTAAATCACGTGATTTTCAAATCAGTGATTAATTTGGTCTGTTCGCTTAGACTTAACAAATGTTTGATAAGGTAAACAAAAATATTTATAATGATTGTTTAATCAACAGAACACACTGATCATCCAGACCAATTATCATAGCGTAATAATTGCATAAATTTTTATTTTAATATTAAATTAAAATTTTTCTAAACATACGTGTCAGGTTAAAGAGTAGTAATGAATAACCTACCTAATTCTAACCTAACATTATAATCCTAAACCTATCAAACTAACTTTAACTTCCAAAACTTAATCTTTTAATTTTAATTTTTAACTATCAAAATCTTAAATTTTTAAATCTAAATCTAAATTGATTTTAAATAATCTAATCATTAAATAGTTAATAGTAAACCTTTTTTAATTCTAACTATTACTTAATGTGATTTGTAAAATAATCTGTAAAAGTGTCTTTTTATAAATTAAATTCTTATTTTATCGGTAAATAGAAAACATGTAAGGTATAGTGACTAATGTATGGCGATGCGGTAATACGAAAAGTTGTAGAGTCGGATCAACCTATTGAGTATTGTATGGTACGAAAATTATGTTGAGTATGATATGATCGATCATACACTACATCTTTATCTTAGTTAATATATATATATTATTAGCATTTAAGAGATGTGATGTATGATTCATAAAATTCATATTCATACTCAATTGTTTTATGCGATTATAATTATAATTTCGCTAGATAATTATACTAAATTAATTTATTTTAATATTTTAATTTTTTTTTAATAATATTTAAAAATTTTAAATAATGGTTATAGTTAATATTACTTTAAAAGCAAAAACAATAATAAATACAATATTGATGTTATTTTATTTGTAAAATTTTCTATTTTTTAAAATAGTAATGATCTGTTATCACTTCGCCTAATTTAACTAAAATGTAATATCATTATATACAACTATTTTGTAGATTTTAGATCGTGTTCCTTTTCAGTAATTAACAAGTCCATTTCACGAATTTTTGCTTCTCTTTCTCTTAGATTAAGTTCATGCTCTTTTAAAGCTAAAGCTCGTTCTTTATATTCAAGATCACTGAGTTTTAAAGTTAATTCACTTTCTTTATCATCATCCTCTTCAACGCTACTTTTTTAATAGTTTTGTTAGGATTTGTATATAAATTTTCTTTACCATATTCTTCAATATCTGTTTTAATTTTTTTATTAGAACCTGTATGTTTATGTTTAGTAGAAATTGACTTCGTATTGTTTGACTTTTTAATTTTTACATTAGCTAAATTTTTAATTAGAACATAAAGTTAATAATTTAATATTTATTACATTTATATTATTTAATATTATAACTTGACCATTATGTGAAATTAGACCTTTATCATATTTTCAATTAGGTATATTATATTTTTTATGAACATAAATAGTAGTAGTAAATCTCTTTTATCTAATTTCTGTCCTCTGTAATAAATTAATATAAATAAATAATTTTTAAAATAAAAAAATAATAATAAAAAACCTACATACTATAATATAGCAGTTAATAATAATTTAAAATTTCTTTTATGATAATTACATAATATATAAACTGCTTCTGCAACATTTGTATTATTAGGTGATATTATCTAAATATCATTAGTAATTTTTGACATATATTTATTAAATGATGCAATAATCTATTTTAATAACAGAATATAATCTAATCTAAAATAATAATAATATCATTTAATATTATAATAAAAATCTATTTAATTAAATTTACTAACTTGTTGCATTTTTTTCAATTACTTGATATCATTAAAGAATTAATTAACTGCATTATTTGATTCAGCGTAAGAAAGTGAGTATTTTATTTTTTACAATATTACTGAATTCATTTTTCTACATATTAATATTAAATAAATTAATTTAATTTTAATTTAAATAAATTTATTTACAAATAATTTATCTTTTATGATAATCTAGATAGGATCTAAAAATATGAATCAAATGTTTTTTTTAATCTTTATTTTATCAATTTTATTTAAAATCAATCCAAGATTTTTAGCTTATGCATAATCTAAATCTGTAATAATATAATTTCATTTAAATTTATTAATATGTTTAAATTAAAGGAATAAATCTATTAATTAAAACACAAGGTCAAATAAAATAAAAAAATTCTTTAGTATTAACTATAATTATACAATTTATAAAAATATGAGTAAATATAAGAACTAAAAATAAATATCAATTATATAATTTTAAATAATATATAATACTATTTTTATTATATAATAAAACCTTACTTAGATTATGTTTATTATTATAATAATTAATTTTTAAATTCATTTATTTTATCTATCACATATTTAAAAGATAAATTAATTTGAAAATGCTTATATTTTATTCATCCAGTTAATTGTTTAAGAATTATACAAATAATTATTATATGTTTATCTTCAAAAATTCTAATAAATAAATATATTATTATATTAAAGAAGATATAGATAATAATGATCAAAAGAATGACATTAATCACTAAAAAGTCATATATATTTTATATATCTTCTATATCATCTATAACATATATTTCTTTTATACAATATATTTTATTTATTTATTTTATTTTATTTATGCTATATATTTATTTTATTATATTTATCTTATATATTATATTTATTTTTTTTATTTCTTCGATAACTTTATGTATTTTATTTTATATAAATAGAGAACATTTTCTTTTAGCTTAATAGTATATTTGATTCATATTTTTTAGATAGTTTTCTTTAATCTCTCTAATATACTTGTATAGTACAGAGTGCTGACTGAGGTAGTACTCATTTATTATTATTATTAAGTAAACTATTAACTGATCGATACACTTCTAAAACTAATTATAAAATAAACCTTCTACTTATCATTTAAAAATACTGCTTCACTTATCACTTATAAGCAACTTAAAGAACTGATTATAATAATATTATTTATTTAAATTGCCATTAAATAAAATAAGCATAAAAAATATTTTACTTTTAGATTATGAAACTTTGATTTTTTAGTTTATATCATTTAACCTGATCACTTTTCAAATTTAACAAAAAAAGTTTATATATAAAATATTTATCATATAATTATAAAATGTAATTTTATTATTAAATTAAAACTTTATTGTATTATTATTATATATAATTCCTTTCTTATAACTTATTGATTTTATATAGCTTTTCAAATAATACATTATATTAAGATTTTTTCTCTAATATTTTTGATAGTAAACTTTATTTAAAATTTGCTTTTATTAGTCAAATAATAAATATAAAATAAAAAAATCTTTTATTTTTATTTCTTTCTTAATAGGTAAACCTTTTTAATTCTTTAAAACTTTAAAATTATAACTTATTTTTACATATATAATAAATATATTAATAGAGTTAAGATGATTTTAAAATAAAATGTAATTATTATATAATTAGACTAAGCAAAAAAAAATTTAAAATTAATACAGGCATTCAAATTTTTTATTTATTTCATATGTAAGTATTTTTATATATACAATTAACTCTTAATATAGTGAACTCTTAATAAAATGAATTTTTTGAATAAATATAATAAAAGTACTCTTATTATAGTAAATTGGCTAATCAAATCTCTTAAAATCTTCACTATAGCTTTATAACAAAGTTGAGGTCTAGAATATAAAGTTTGTTATAACAAGAGTTATCTATATTGTTATATTCTATATTATAAAATATATTTATTATAGATGCCTGCTGAAATCTCCTCAAAATAATTTCATCATACCCTTTTCTATGTTTTTAATATAGTTTCGACAGTTTCAGCTTTTGTCGTATCGAAAGGGTTTTATCATATCCCTTATTATGATTTTAATATAGTTTCATCTAAGTTTCGATTGTTATTAAGGGGTTTTATCCCTTATTATTAATACTTATATAATAGAATAGTTTATAAAATTTTGAAATATCATATTTAAATGTAAGTAATTATTTAAATAAAGCTTTTTGAAAAATAAAATTGAAATAAATAAATTTTATATTATATAAATCAAAATAAATTTTTTGTTACTTTATTTTAAACAAAATCTGATATTCTGAATTTATTATGTAAGATTATATGATAAAAATTTTATTATAAACTGAAACAGCCAAAATATAAAATCTAAAAATTTATGTTATATAGCTTTGTTTTTTTAAAAATTAACTAAATAGGTAGTGTAACCAGATCAGATTGATAAATGTGATGCAAAAGATGCAGATCTAAATGTTATAACTTATCGAATATATTTGATATATAGGATATATTTGATAAATTGATATAACTGATATATTGGATAAATAGAACATATTAGATATATTTGATATATTAGACATATTTAATTTATTTGTTATATCTATCTATGTATTAAATTTAATATAAATAGAGAATGATAAAATCATATAAACTTCAATTTACTTCTAATTCACTTTTAGTTTTCTTTTAGTTTTTACCTAAATATATCATTAGTAGCACTTTTAGAAATACCTAGTATAACTCTTGCATTTAGTACTTTTAGTTCTTTTAATTTCTTATTTTATTTCTTATTTTCTTATTTCTTTTCTTATTTTTTATTTTTTTTATCATCAATAAATATATTATTATAACCTTAAATCAATTAAGTTATTTTGCTTTTAATATTATTGAGAGTATACTATCGTATAAATTATAAAGTTTAAGTTAAAATTGCATTAGATTTACTATGTAAACTTAAAAGAATTACCACTTAAACATTCTATTTAATAATCACAATTTGATAGGATTACACATTAACAGTAACATAATATTTTTATATAAATTTTTTTTATTAATAAAAATAATTATTAATAAACTTTAGGTTTCTGAATTGATTTTAAAATTTTAATATTACGTAAACTAAAAAATCAAAGTTATATGTTTAATATTATCTAAACATTTTACATAATTATAAAAATTATTAATATTATATGAATATTTATAGACAACTCTAAGTAATTCATTCTTTTATGAATAAATTTCTTTCTAAATCTTATTAATATAATATTAAAAATGATCAGTATTATTTAAAGTTACATGTATATTAAAAAGATATTTAATTTTAAAATAAATTTTAATTAAATTTCTTATTAAAAATATTCAATTAATATAAATCTAAGAAAATTTTTAAATAAAAAAATCTAATATAATAAATATATATACTGTAAAAATGTAATTTTTTAAATTAAATAGTATTCACAGATACTAAATGAAAAATTGTGTACTATTTTAAGAAGGATATAATAACAGAAAATACTATATATAGAGGTTACAATTATACAACTTTAATAAATAATTATCAAAAAAAAATTAAATTTATTTTCTCTTCTTCAACTGAATCTTTTATTTATGTTATTATCATTTTTAAATATGCTTCTCATTGTATACATAGCCTTCTATACACTATTCATAAATATTGAGAAAGCCTTAATACTTTTCCTCTTTTTATATAAAAATTATGGAAAATATTTAAGCAATAGAAGAAGATACTATACAAAATGATATTATAGAAGAACTTTTAACCTCCTATACTGATAATACTGCATCAGTCTTTTCAATTTTATAAAATTAAGTAATCTATTAAAAAATTAGAGTTAGGTTATAATAATAAGAAAATTTCTGAATGTAGAAATTAATACTTCTTTTTTGAATTATGGCTCATAATGTTTCCTTAAATAATTTGTCTTATAACAAAAAAAAGGATGCAAAAATTTTTAAATTTAAAAATTATTAACAACTATTAGTATTTTAAAAAATACAGGAAATTTTCATGCATAACGAGTTATAAATTCACAAAAATAATATTAACAATAGAATGCCAAAAAAATTAATGGTTGTATTTTATCATGAAAATGAATATAGTATTCGAGCTACTGCAAATAAATTAATATAAAATCAAAACAAGTTTGTGACTGAAAAAATAAGAAAAATAATTTAATGTATGCAGCTTCATATATTTAACGTTTTAATACTGGTACAAGGCCAAAATATTTACAACTTGAGGTGAAGCTTTTGAAGTAGTTTTATGAGTTAAGAAATCAATTAAAAACTGTAACTAAAAATATGATTAGTGTAAAAGCTTATAATTTAGCTAAATATAAGAATATCTTACCTTATATTCTAATATTCATAAATGTCAATTTTCTCATAAATGGGTAGATGGATTTATATCTCATCATTTATTAGTAAATCACTAATGTATTACAGTTATATAAAGATTATCTAAAGAATATAATAAAGAACAACAAGGTTTTCTCTTATATTCTTTATTGAAGAACTGAATATAATTATCCTTTAAAATTAATTGATAACATAGATGAGATACCTATGACATTTAATTTACCAAATCAAATAACTAATAAAGAGCATAAACAAAAAACTATTTCAATTCTTATAACAGGACATGAACGCATCTATTTTACAATGAATCTTATTTATTTTGCAGATAATACTAAATTGCCTTTATTTATAATTTTTAAATTAGTTAAGATATTATGAGAGCAGTTTATAGATAGTATATATATTTATACTAATATAAATAGCTGAATGAATAAGAAAGAAATGCTTTGATAAATAAAAAATATATAATGTAAATAGGTAAAATTAAGTTCAAATTTAAAGTCTCTTCTTATTTTTGATTCATTTAGTGCTATAGAATAGATTCAATAAAACATCAGTTTAATGAAAAAAATACAGATATTGCTATTATACTAAATGGGCTAATCTTATATTTACAACTATTAGATAAGTCTTTTAAAGTAAAGTATTAATTTATTTAATCTATATAAATATAAAGAATTTTTTATTAATTTTTAAATTTATTACAGGTTCGTCATATTTACAATTAATAGATAGATAAGGCTATAAAAAATATACAGTCAAAGCTGGATATAATGATGTTTTTGTTTTATCTAAAAATATCGATATATCAAGATATCATTATATAAAATTATCTTTATTTAACGATATATTAAAAGAAAAATATATAAATCAATATATACAAATTAATATGGCCTAGATTATAAATCTTTTATCTCTTTTTCTACTAAAACAAGTTTTATAATTCGATACTATAATATATTATCAAGTCAAATATTATTATTACTAATATAATTCATAAATTATTTTAAACTAACTTGTTTTTTTACTATTAAAATTATGTAGCATTACTTGACTTCATAAAGAACAAATTTCCATAAGATTTTTTAATTCAACAGCAAATCCATCAGGTGGATTAGTCAAAAAACTTAAAATATTATCTAAAGCTGATAATGCTGTCATAGAAGAAATAGGTTGAATAGGTACTATTTCTTCATTTTTTTTATTATTATTTTGTGTAGGCTGTACTGATTGTATAATATCTTCATCAGTTAAAGTTTCAAGAATAATATTATCATCTATAATAGCAAATTCTTATGTAATCATTAGATCTTTAAATTCAAGACAATCAATTAATTTTTGTATATTATATAATTCATCAACCCGTTCAAGTTCAAGATAAGTATTAATATCATCTATTCTATTTTCAAAGTTTAAATCCTCATCTAATTTAAGAAGAATATTAGTCTTTCGCCAATAATTATAAATTGTTTGTGTAGTAACAGCCTTTCATGCATCAGCAGTAAATAAGATTGCATCAAGAATGTTAAGTGAATTAGGAGTCTTATTTAATTCTTGTACTATATCATATGCTTCTATACGATTTTTTATAAGTAATTTTCTATATTGTGCTTATTAAAAAATATAATATAATTAATAATAAAATTAATAATAAAATAAGAATTTATATAATTATCATTATTAAATTAATAAAATAAATTTCAATTATACCTTAAATGAATGTATGATACCTGCATCAAGTGGTTGAAGGTGTGATGTTGTATTAGATGGTAAAAAATGTACTTTAATATGAGTAAGTAATTCAGGATTATTAATAGCATATGTTGGTGTATTATCCACTAGAAGAAGAATTTTTCTATTTTCGCGATACATTTGAATATTAAGTTTTTTTAAAAAATCATTTCATATTGATACTTGTATCTATGCTGTCTTATTCCAATAATATTGTATAGGTAAATTTTCTTTTTTTTATCAAAAAGAGCACGTGGATTTTTATGATGAAAAATAAAAAGTGAAAGAAGTTTTTTGTTCTATTAGCATTATATGTTAACATAACTGTAATACAATTTTTAGATTTTTTTATTCCTGAAATAGGATCATTTGCTAAGGTTTTAGATGATTCTGATTGGCAAAATAAAGCTAAATAATAAAATTATTAAATTATTAAATTTTATATAAATAATATAAATAATTAATTTTTAATTAC
>CAJVPQ010002911.1:0-12418 GCA_910591825.1 Funneliformis caledonium
GCCGAACCACCTAAACAACCCGCTGACCCAGCTGCCGAACCACCTAAACAACCCGCTGACCCAGCTGCCGAACCACCAAAACAACCCGCGGATCCTGCTGTCGAACCACCAAAACAACCCGCCTAACCGCCAAAACAACCTGCTGCCGAACCACCAAAACAAATCTGAGGATCACACGCGTGTATAGAAAAAATTTGTTCATGATGTATTAATAGTGAATAATAATGTATACTATTTTTATTTATAAAAATGATCGAATATTTATTAGAACATTTTTTCATCTTTATAATTCCGAATTAATTATATATAATTCTGTGAATTATATAACATATTAAAAGAACATCCTTCCCTCTCTTTTTACTCATTTCTATAATAATAGCATTAAAATTTTTTTTAAGCATTTTTCTTTTTTTAATAAATTTCAAAAAGAATTATCTAAAAAAATAAAAATAATAATAATAATAATATATACATATATATAAAATTATAAATCAAATAAATATAGAAAGAATGCTTAAAAGCTTTGTAATTTTTTTTTGCAGTTTATAAATAATCTTTAAGCCACCGATTTTACTTCACTGAACATGTAGACTATTTGTTATGAAAAATCATAGTATACATACCATTAATAAAAAAAAAAAAGAAAAGGATCATACTATACATACATTCGAAACCATATTATACAGAAAAAAAAAATTTTTTTTTTTGGTTCAACAAATTTTTTTTTTTTATTACCTAATCATATCATTTATATGTCAGCATGGTATTGACAACCTTTGAATTGCATCCCCCGTGTTCTATGATGGCCAATCAAATAATTTACCTCATTTAAAAACATTTTCTAAAACAATTTTACATTCACGTATTAAAATTAGAGCTTCTAATAGGTCAAGTCAATATCAAATTAATAACTTAAAGGTTCATCAAATTTAAAAAAGAATTTAAAATCGATCCAAAAAAGCAAACTGTACCATCATATAAATTTAATAAATATATAAATATCATCCCGTGATCTCAATGGATTAACGGAAACGCGGTTAGTTTCAACCAGGGGGGCGTCACCTAAAAAAGCAATGGCTTATAACCTTCCCGTTTACCCACCGCAACTTTTTAAATGAGAACTCGGACTATCATAATGCAACATTTAGGACTATATAGTGAAGAACGTCCAAACACTTTTAAAAAAGCAATACGTTTATTTCAAAAGATAATATGCTTGGAAACAAAACGAAGTGTTCGAATATTGAAACGATATTTCTTTGTATTGTTAGCGTTTTGTTTCATACTTTTTCTAATTTGTCCTTTATTTCACATGTATAATGTGTATGTAAAATATAAATTTAGGAATCATCTTTATAATAATGGTCTGCTGCCTTGTTCATTAAGAAAAGAACCAATTTTATATATCATCGATACACAAAATGTAATGGTGGTGTGGGAAGCTAACTGCGTATTAAAGAACGTTAGAATCCAATGGTACAAAAAATCAATCGTCAACGAAACCATAGAGATCAACACGTCAGATATTCTGAAACCATCAAATATAGATGACTCGCATCATGTATATAAAGGCATAATAGGACCACTTACGTCAGTTGGAAATTACGTGTATGAGATAGTACACGGTCAAAGGAAACAAATAATTTCTTCTCATTCCTTTCAATTCTTTCCTTCCGTTCCTGATGGTACCAAATTAACCTATCCAATTCAAATCGTTGCATTTGCAGACAATCAATTTGGATCATACGTCTTTGATCGTCTTGCTCGATTAGCGTCACGACGACATTCCCCAAATTTTATTATACACGCAGGTGATGTTGTGCAAGAATTTGACAATTTACAGCAGTGGCAGACGGATTTTTATGATCCTTTGACAAGTTATAATTTAGCGCAACACGCCCCAATAATTTACGCTCAAGGTAATCATGACTTTGATCCAAAGAAATCAAGCATGTACACGACAGGTGCACTTTGGTACTCGTTTACGATCGCGAATACTCGATGGATCGTGTTGGATAGTAATATCGATGATGAGAGACAAGATTTATGGTTATCTCGTGAACTTACTTCCCCGGAAACTCAAAATGCGAGTTTTAAGATTGTGGTAGTACATATTCCTCCTTTTATGGAATTTTGGGAACCTGTCGCTTGGCATGAAAAAAATGAAAAGCATTGGGGTGAATTTGTTCGAACAAGGTTCGAACCTTTATTTCGTAAACATGGTGTAGATCTCGTCATTAGTGGTCATCAACATAATTATCAACGTGGTCAATCGGATGAAACCGTTTACACCATAATTGGAGGTGCAGGTGGTAAATTAGATTTTGTTAGAGTGGAAGATTGGTCTTTTTATAATGTCTTGAGGCAAACGCATCATTATATTTTCATGGAAATTTGGTCAGATAAGATAATATGGAAGGCATTTGACCTTGAAGGTTATATAATCGATAAATTTGAATTAGGAAAAAAATACCGTATTCTCTCAGAAGAATAATAAAATAATAAATATTTATTTAATTATAAAAAAACCTCCGCCAATTATTTATGTAATGCCTGTATGTTTACGTAATAAATCATTCTAAATCGAGGTAGATCCACCTAATAATTCTTTGCAAGAAAATCTTACAAGAAATTTATTTAAATTTATTAATCATGTCTTATCCAACGCTTTACAAAACAATCACAAAAAGTCGTTTCCTCTACAGTCTTTTGAAACCAGTTGCTAACTGGTACACAAATATTGCAGGATATAGACAACTTGGTATGTGCTACGAGAGGCATTATTGTCACCCATTCGAGAATTCATGTTTACTAAATGATTTGGTTTAAAAGGATTGAGATATGATGATGTTATAGCTGAAGAAAGTACAACAGTGCAGGAAGCATTAAAGCGTGTCCCTCGAGATGAATATGATCAAAGAACTTTACGACTTCGTAATGCTTTCCAACTTAGTATAAGAAACGAAATTTTGCCCAAAGATAAATGGATTAAGCCTGTTGACGTAAGTTTTCGGGGAGATAATATTTATGTCATTGAGAACATAATCTTTTCTCTCTCTTTTTTTTTTAAAAAAAATCGTATCGAATCGGAATTATGATTGAAAATTAAGAATTAAAGATTTATAACACGACGTAATTTTTATTATAGGATGTCAGATATCTCAAACCATATGTTGATCAGGTAGCTTTTGAAGAAGCTGAACGAGAGGCATTTGATGCAGCTAAAGTCATACGCAAGAAATAAGATTAGCAAATCGTAAAGTAAATTCTAATTTCTGTTATGATTTTTTTTTTTATAATTATTATTGATTTATCATTCACTCTTCTTACTTTATCATTTATCATTTTAATTTAATAAGAGAAAGTTAAGTAAATTCAACTTTTTCCAATAAGAATAATGTTCTTTCATTTCTTTTATTTTATTTTTTTTATTTTTTATTTTTTTTTAATGGCAAGTTGTAAAAAAAAAAAAAAAAGGAAAAGAAAAAAAGAAAGACAGTTGAATACAAATTTATTTAATAATATTCATTTTTTGTTAAATTTTATAAAAATGGTTAATAAAAATTTTTTCCCACTTATGATAATAATGGTAAACAACAAAAGAATGGGTTAAAAGAGTTGCAGTATAAGCAATTATTACAAGGGAAAAAAAAAATTCTGTTACGATATATTTTTGTTTAACAGCAAACCATCACAGTGGCGCTTGAGAAAGAATTATATGCTTTTTCGTTGATGAGATGAAATTTCCTTAATCACTTCGCTTGAATTAATATTCTCGCTTGATCACCCAATAAATAATCACAACCATTTGAAGAGATCTCTTACACTTAATTTATTCACTGATAAAATTAACTGCTAAAGAGCATACATAAGATACCGGAAATGATCAACCCTTTTTTGTTTTTTGGTTTTTAACATATCTCATTACGGAACCTTAAATTTTAATAATAAAATAACTTCTACAGTTTAGATCCTAAAAATATCGCTAAATTTGATTGGCGCCGAACTTAAATTATTGGAAACTTCATTGTACCCGCTTCAGCACTCAAATTAATATTAAATAATCGAAAATTATAGCAAAAAGTTGTAATAAATATTTTAGCAACAAAAAAAAAAAAAAATAGTATAAATAAATATTAAGGTTCCTCTTTTGGGATGATTGTATTTCTATATTGTCTGATGTTTTCGCCTTCAAACTTCCTAACCTTTCCACCTTCACAAACCCAAATTTCCGTACTAATAGAATCTATGAATCTTTCATCGTGGGAAACAAGAATCACACCACCTTTAAATTCTCTAAGAGCGTTTGTCAATGCATCAATTGAATCCATATCAAGATGATTGGTAGGCTGTTTACAAGAAAATATAATATTAATATATACATGTTTATTAAATAAATTATAGGAATTATATTAATTACCTCATCAAGGATCAATATATGTGGATTTTGTAAACCTAAGCACGCGAAGGTAACTCTACTTTTTTGACCCCCGGACAGTGTTTCTAATGACTGTAATCCAGTCATTCCCGTAATACCAAAGTTTCCTAATTGCCTACGATACTCTTCTTCGCTTCTACCAGGAAATTTCTGTGCCATAAAACCTGTAGGACTTGTATTAAGATCCAACTGGTCCACATGATGCTGCATAAAATGCGCAAATCTAAGACGTCCGTGTCGATGCATTTGGCCAGTTTTCGGTTCAAGTATACCTGTTAATAACTTGAGTAGTGTCGATTTACCTGCACCATTAGGGCCTATAAACAATTTCAAATATGACAATCACTTAATATTAAATTAAAAAAAAAATTAATGAATATAACGAAACAAAGCAAAGCTAACCAACAACTGCAATTCGAGAATCCAATTGAACGGAAAGATTAACATCTGTAATAATGTTATCTCCCGTTTCATATCTAAAGCTAACATCGCTTAACTGAAGAATAGGTGGACTTAATGGATCTGGATTAGGAAACCTTGACAGAACAAATCAAACTTCGTTAATCATTACTGTGAATCTTTAGGTTAGATCGAATTTATTGATAATTACCTGAAAGTTACAGTAGCTTCTATTTCTGGTGGTTCCAAAACTGGAAGTTTTTCCAAAACTTTAATCTTACTTTGAGCCTGAGGTGCCCTTTTTGCATTATATCTCCAACGATCAATGAAATCTTGTAAATGTTGTCTAAATTGCATTTGGCTTTCATATTCACGTTGATGATTCTTACGACGCTCTTCTTTAGTAGAATAGAACTGCGTGAAATTACCCTTGTAATAATCAAGTCGCTCTGAATGTTGATGTAAAATGTCTGTCGCGACTTCATCAAGAAATTCTAAAATCAAAAAGGTTCTAGTTCAATTGATGAATAAATGTAATTGAAATATTAATCATTTTGTCTCGTAATTGAATACCTCGATCGTGAGAAACAACAAGAAGACTACTTGGCCATTTTTTTAAGTATTGTTCTAACCACGCAACTGCAGGGATCTTTAAAGGAAATTGCGTAATCAAATTTAATATAAATGTGTAATATATAAAAAAAGATATATATAATTTAAATAGTTCTTACATCCAACATATTTGTCGGTTCGTCCAGTAATAATAAATCAGGACGACAAAACAAAGCTCTAGCTAACGCAAGACGCATACGCCAACCCCCAGAAAATGTCCTTGTGGCATTTCGATGTTTATCTGCTGGAAATCCCAGCCCAGACAAAATTTCTGCAGCACTTTTAATATATAAATTGATTTAATAATAAAATACCATTCTCATACATAGAATTTTGGAATGTTCACTGTTCAAAAAAAAAATTTACCGAGACTCAGCCTTATCACTCTCGATATCTTCTAATTTTTGATATACTTCTTTAAGTTTTGAATTTAAAGAATTTTTCATCTCCTCAATCGAATTCGGATCAATATCAGGATCAGTTGAAGTCTCAAGCTGACCGATTTGTTCATTTAATGATATCTCCTCATTTAACAAATGTTCTCTCCAAACATCTGCACTTAATACAGCTTGAATAGCCTCTCTATCATCACCAATCATCTACAATTATAATAAGTTGACCCAAAACCCAAAAATTAATTCAACGATTCTAAACTTGTAATTTCAAAACGTCTAGATGATGATATGATCTTTTACCTCTTGTTCAACATGCAAAATACTAATATGAGTTGGTACAGCTATCTCTCTTTTTGACATAGTTCTTAGCAAAGTTGATTTCCCAATACCATTTCTTCCAACTAAACCATAACGTCTACCATATACCAACGTTAAGTTGGCATTTGTGAGAATTCTTTTACCACCAAAGGAAATATCAAAATTTTCAATCTTAACATCTTTAACCTTTCCTTTTGTTGACGTATAATCAAGAATTGGATTTACTTGCATATAAAACTCATTATCTGCATTTTTATTAATCAATTTACTGGCCTCATAATTAGTTCTACGTTCGCGTTTCTCTATTTTAGCTTTGAGCTTTGCTTCAGCTTTTTCTAATTTTTTAGTATCTACTCTAGTATTAACTTTTCTACCACTCACAGCTTCCAGATCTACACTTGAAGACACTAAACGTGCAGTTGCAGAGATGGAATTGTGTGAGAGCATGTTAACTGGTTGTTTCAATTTGGCAAGCACATTATTATTTGGTTGATCATTTTCATTTTTGATAAGAAGGTTGGATAACTTTTCACAAAGTTGTTGAATTCTTTTTTCGTCGCCACATGCATCAAGTAAAATGGGTTGAATAAAATCGCCGATCGCATCTTCTCCGTCTACCACTGAAGGAGCTTCATCTAAATAACCAAGTACATATTCTACGATCGCGTCGTCAACATCAGGAATTGACTGTCGTATAAGTTGAGATACTTTTGTTAGAGCTGTTTCGGCGACCATAACCATGAAATAAAACTATACTACCAAAATCAGAACTAGAAAATCCAAAATAATTTTTTAGACGATTCATCTGATTCTAGAATTTCTAGAAAACTTTTAAAATTAGATTTACTATAAATGGCCTAATGCGTATCACTTGGAGGCAAGCTTCCTTATCTGGAAAAATAATTTTTTATCCTTTTTTATTTTTTCCAACTCTTTTTTGTAAAATGTCTGAAAGAGTAATTAATTTCATTCATATCTTTACGTTTATAATATTTTTTAATATTTATTTATTTATCTTATCTTATTTTGCCTTTTTTAAAGGGTAGAGGCAGAGGAGCAGCACGTGGTTCAAGAGGAAGTAGTAGAGGAAGAGGTGGAAGCACGTTTGGGCAGGATACAAAACCTAAAAAGGAATCAATACTTGATCTTTCAAAATATATGGACAAAAAAATACGCGTCAAATTTAATGGAGGGCGCGAAGGTATATTTAAAATTTAAATCTTTATAAAATTATTTATTATTTTTGCAAAATTATCCACATCAATCCAAATAATAGTAATAGGGTCATTGAAAGGATATGATCCGTTATTGAATTTAGTTCTTGATGACACTGAGGAATTTCTTAGAGGTAAGAATTGTCTTTATTTAATATATATATATATTTTTTTTATATTATGTTCATTATCAAATCAATTATAATTAGATCCTGAGGATAATCGATTATTAAATGAGGCTAGGTCGCTCGGATTAATTGTTTGTCGTGGACCAGCTGTAATATTAATATCCCCGTTGGAAGGAACAGAAGAAATCGATAATCCTTTCTTGCAACAAGAATAAATATTATCAATAAAATTTTCTTATTCACATTTCATTTGCGTAAGTTAAGTGAAAGAAGTATATAATGTTAAGCATTAAAAGTTTTCATTCATCATTATTTTTAGTTTTATTAGAATCCCCTAATCGTTTTTCTTCTTTGGCTTTCATATGCTCTTTATACTGTTCTTCGGATAGCTTTGTAATGGGTGACCATTTTATTGCGGCCAACCGATCTAAAAAACCGAGTTTTTTCTTTTCATTTTGAATATTAGAATCCTGGGACGATGTGTTGAAAGGTTGTAATTGATCTTGATTTGATGATTTAAGGATTAATCGTTGTCTGTAATTATATATGGAACTATAACATATTTGCCCTGCACCACATAAAACAGAGAATAAAACAAATCCCGACATGGTTGCTCTCGGTCCACCTTTTTCATTAATTTAAATTAATATCATTTTTCAAAATTCAAGAATTTTTGCGTGAATCTTTTAAATAACTTGCTTACGTTTTACAGCCGATAGAAATCCACCGGTTAAACCACCGGAAAGTGTACTGCTGATCAAATAATCAATATCTCTTGTCTGAGAATCTAATAATCCATAATCAGGATTTTTGCTCTTTTGAAATGATAAACAAGCATCTCTAATACCTATCGAATCAAGAATAAAAATTTATAAATTAAAAATTATTTTAAATACTTTATATTAAGTTTTGTTTTCGCTTACTAAAAAATGTTAACCCAAAAATTCCACAATTTATTCCCGTAAAGATTGTATAATGAATTATAGGTCTATTTTTTATATACGCAACTAGACTTCCTGTGGTTGCTCCTATCCCAACTTCAAAGAATCATAATAATGTAATATGTCAATTGTTTTAGTAGGAACAGTATTTTTTTTAAAAAAACGAAGAAAAAGGTATTAAATACCTGTATAAATAGTTCCTCGTAAAATTTGATCGCGTGATTTTTCATCCATAATTTGTTTTCAATAAATCTTGGAAACAAAATTTTTAGTTTTGTGAAAGTTACACGAACAATTATGCAATTAACGCATGTCACGCAAAATTCTAGTTTTTCAATTTTTTGTTAAAATTTTTCTATTTATTTTTTTTGAAAAAATTGAATTCCCATGAATGTTTATAAAGCAATTATTCTTGTTGGCGGACCTTCTCGTGGTACAAGGTTTCGACCACTTTCTCTTAATCTTAACGTTCCAAAACCGTTGTTTCCCGTAGCAGGCCACCCAATCATCTGGCATCATTTGGAAGCATTATCTAAAATTAAAGGGCTGAAAGAGGTTTTATTGATTGGTTTTTTTGAAGACTCTATCTTTCATAGGTTTATTGATGATGCAGCAAGAGAATTCCCGAAGATTAATATACGGTAATTCATTCATTCTTAATTATAATGACAACGTGTGAAATTTAAAAAAAAGAATTTGCATTTTTTTTTAGATATCTTCGAGAATATCAGTCCTTGGGAACGGCAGGTGGTCTTTATCATTTTAGAGATGAAATTCAACGAGGTGATCCGCAACAAATATTCGTACTTAATGCAGATGTTGCTTGTAGTTTTCCGTTGAAAGAAATGATGAAATTTCATAATACACATCGAGGTTTATGTACGATCTTAGGTACAAAGGTAAAGATAATATAAAAAAGAATAATATTACTTTTTTCTTTTGTTTTTTTTTTGTTATTTAATAAAGTAAAAAATATATGTATGATTTTATTGACCAGGTTGCTCGTGAAGTCGCGAATAAATATGGATGTCTTGTTGCTAAACCTGAAAGTAATGAAGTTTTACATTATGTTGAGAAACCAGAAAGTTTTATTTCTGATTTAATTAGTTGTGGTATCTATTTATTTGACTGTGCCATTTTCAATGAAATGAAAAAGGCCATGCAAAACAAAAAGAATCAAGTCGAGTATCCTTTTACTCTAAAAAGATCAGTTTAGATGAAATTATTATATATTCCTTAACATTTTTTACTTTTTACAACTTAAGTCAAGATCAATTCATGGATCATGACGATCAACTTCGATTAGAACAAGATTTACTTCGTCCATTAGCTGAATCCATGAAATTATTTGTATACGTTACAAACGACTTTTGGAGACAAATTAAGACCGCTGGGTAAATATAAAAATTTAAACTAATTTAAATTTATTAAATACTAACTCAATATATCAATATTAGTTCCGCGGTACCTGCGAACGCGTTATATCTAGAGCAATATTTGGAAACAAATCCCGAACGATTATTAAAAAAAGAATCTGATGGTCCAACGATAGTTGGATGTGTTTATAAGCATCCTACAGCATTCGTTGATCCAAGTGCAAAGGTTTGTTCCTTAAAATGTAAAAGATTATTTATTCATACAGAAAATCAATTTTATACATATTCTTTTGGGGGTTAGATTGGACCAAATGTATCGATAGGACCTCGTGCAGTTATTGGTAAAGGAGTTCGTATCAAGGATTCTATTATTCTTGATAACGCGGAGATTAAAGCGAACAGTTGTATTATAAATAGTATTATTGGGTGGGACTCAAAAATTGGAACTTGGGCTCGTGTTGAAGGAACATCAATAACAAATGATCAGATTGTCATCACACAAAATGGTGTAAAGGTTCCATCAATCACCATTCTTGGTAAGTTATCATTTTTGAAAAATTTTTTTTCTTCGAAAAAAAAAGGTAGTCGTGCTAACCTTATTCAAAATAGCCAAAGAAGTCATTGTTAGGGATGAAATAATTATTCGTAATTGCATTGTGCTACCTCACAAAGAATTGAAAACTAGTTGTCATAATGAAATTTTGATGTAAAGCCACCTTATTTCAATGAAAAAATATCTGAGGTACATTTTATTATTTTTATTATTATTGTTATATTAACAATATTTTGATTGTAATGTAATATAATTGATTATTTGATCTCATTTTATAAACCACACTCTTCTTTTTTTTTTTTTTTTACATAAATACAAATTAGATTCTAATAATGAAACTTTTAAAAGAGATACCATGTAAAATATTTTTGTATTTATTATTATTCTATGGCCAAAATTTGACTTTTTGATTGTTCAAGTAATTCATCAACATCAACTGATTCTGCATCATCTATATAGAAAACATTTTTGTAACATCTTAGTTAGTTTACAAATATTTTTAATTTTTATTTCTTTTAGCTGTTTGTCTTACCATGTAATTCGGCTTGCCTTTTTAGCAGCAAAATCTGGTCTCTATCATAGTCAATAGCAGATAATTGACATTGTTTAATTGTTGCTAAATTAATAGAAAATAATATATTTATATGTATTAATAGGAAAATCCTTTTGAATTAAATTTTAAAACCATACCTCCAAGATATAAAACGCGTAAAAGGCAATTTTTCGTCTTTATTTGTGAAATAAAAGTCATTGCACCCCAAGCAATATGATAATGATCTCTTGAAACTCTAAGTACACCAATATTTGTAAATGGAGAAAAATATTTTACTAGAACATTTAAATATATATATATAATTTTTTTTGAAACGAATAAAAAAGCTGTTTTAACGTAAAAATAATAAAACAATTGCGCTTTAAAGCTTTGCGTAACCGACTCTTACCATTGAGCGAAGCTGCAACACACCCGACACCATAATCACCAAAATTCGTTTTTATAGAATCTTTTATTGCGGAATAAACATCCTTGGAAGATAATGTTTCTACATTTTTTGTAGAGGTGGAACGTTGAAGCGTATCTTCAAATACAATTTCGAAAAGAAGCCATCGATTCTTTAAACGGACCATTATCAAATGTGAGAAAGATGGTAATCAACAATTAGATTACATGTGCCCGGTAATTATCTTTTTTTGATAAGAAAACGAAATTGCGTTGAAAGAGAAATTTTGGGTCGCTTAAATCAGTTATTATAAAATCACATGATTTAATTTTGATAATCCATGGTAACGATTTTAATAAAAAAATTTTCCGAATTTAAATTATTCATAACTGAGTTAAAATTGAGTTAATTTATAAGTAAATATTGAAAGTTGTTTAAAGTTTCAAAAGAATTAATATAATTATTTTAAAAAGAACAATTATTTTTATTTATTTTTCTTTTTAAAATAAAACAATTTTGATATTATCTTAAAATAATTTTTAAATAAAAATGATTTCTATTTATCATTTCAAATTCAATATTGCTTGATATGATAACAAATTATTCTTTTAAAATAATAAAAGATTAATTTGATAAAGATATATATTATTCAATAATATATATAAGTTTATATGTCTAATTAAATAAATATTTTTTTTTTTTGTAATTTTATGAAGATGTTTATTATCCTATTAATACTAAGCTAATTATAATTAAGCTTTTATAAAAATCTTATAATATCTATTTTCATTTTTAAAATCTTTATATAATTTATAAATTATAATATCATAAATCTAATATATAAATTTAAATTAATTCAACTAAACTTTAAAATTACTGTTAAATTTAAATAAAGGATCATTTTTAACTATACAGTCACACCTCGATATAACGAAGTTGCTGATCCAGCTGATCAGGACTTCGTTATAAGAATCTTTGTTAACGTTATAACAAATTATGTGGTATGTATAATGAATAATTCGTTATAGCATTAACGAATTATTCATTATAGTAGATGATTACTGATTTCATTACACAAATATAATTTTACTATTTCCAGAAATATT
>CAJVPQ010002912.1:0-12413 GCA_910591825.1 Funneliformis caledonium
AATATTTAAAATTATTATAAATAATTTTAATTATTAAATAAAATTGCAGGCAAATTTGCCTGCAAAACGCTTGAAGGTAACGAACTTTGAACGCGAATATCTCAATATCCACCAGTCTGCTACCTTTCATACTTAATATGCAAGTTCAGTAGGTTATGCTCTTTCAAACAAGATCAAAAACGTCCAGGGATACTTATTAAAAAAAATATATTAATGAAAATAAATTTTAAATATTTTAAAATTTAATAATGAAATGAGTTAAACATAATATATAAATTAATTGTTACACTATTGATTTTAAAACTTCTTTATAATATTTTTTCATATATGTTATAAAATCTGAAAAAATAATCTTGATAATAAATAGAAAATATTTAAATAGTTAAAAATATTTCTTTATTATTGAATTATTGATATGATTCAAAAAGTTAAATGATACAAATTTTATATTTTGATAAAAGAAAAAGAATATTTACAATACTTCTTAAACAATAATCTGTAATTTCATTTATTATTATTACTACAGGTTTTGATTAAAATAATTTAAAATAAAGAAAACATTTATCAAAAATATTAGATAAATATATTTAACAGAAAGTAGAAACTTAAGAAATTACACTTTCTTCTAAAGAGTTTTTTTAAAAAAAAAAAGTTGATTTACTTTTTCAAAAGGATATTATTAAATTATCTATAATTTCTCTTTTAAATTAAAGTGCATTATTAATTGTAGAAGTAGTGATTTATTTTTTTATTTATAATTTTATAATTTTTTTTTAATGTCTTTTTAAAAAATAATATTTACAGTAGATTTTGATTTCTATTTAACTAAAAAGTCATAAAAAATTATAAAACATAATACTTTTATCCTCTTTAAAAATATTAGAATATTTATTAATATGAGTATTTATGAATACTTTTTTTTATATATTATTATATTTACTAGTTCTAATTTAATTTGTTAAATAAATATAAAACACAAATTTTGATTTATAAATCAAAACTTAATCTTATAAAAATTATGTAATTTTATAATTTTTATTATGAAAATTTTAGAATTTTTAAATTTTATGATATTATACAGTGATTAAAATGAAAGTTGTAGTTAGATATATTTAAGAAAATTTTGCAGTATTCTGTAAATTACAGAAAATTATTATCATTTTAAAATTATATAACTTATAAAAATATTTGTTACATTATGTCATACCTTTATTTTTAAGAAATTTAGAAGTTTTTTAATATTTAATTCCTTATTTGTCACATATTATTTATCACTAGATTTATCACTTAATGCTATAATTTTAATTAAAAATTTGTGATTAAATATAGTTTTAACTATAGCAATATTTGAAGAAAGTAAAAATGAATTAAAAGATATTAAGAATAGATTAGATAGGATAAAAAAGATGTGAAAGTATTTGAAAAGAAGAAGAAATAATAATGATTAAAAAAATTGAAAAGAAAGAGAAAAGAGTTTGATAAAAAAGATAAGTAGAAAAAGATAGGATTAAAAGAAGAAAAGGATAAAGGCAAAGTAAAAGAAATAAGTGTAAAAACTGTAAGATAAATTAATTATTTTTTATCTAAGTAATAATTTTGTGATTTAAGTATTTAAAAATAAAATAGTATATAGGGTAGAATAGATAATAGTAATACAGGTTTCTTATATTATGAATTTATTAAGATAATATTATTATATTTAAAGTTGTAACTCTATACTGATATAGTTTTCTTTATTATGAGTTTATCAGGTAAATATTATTATAAATATATATAATTTTACTTTCTATATTACTTTTTATCTTTATTTATTCTGTTATAATTCTTAAATCATAGATCAAACTATTTATCTTGAAAGTTTCTTAATAACTTTTAAGTTTTAAACTATTATATAAGATATATATAATTTGAAAGAATATATCATTCTTATCTATTAAAATACATCAGTTTGGTATAATTTACAATGATATTTTATTAATGAATATATCAGTATCTTAAGTTGTTTTAATAATGATGATAATAGTATAATTGATCTCGCTTATAAAAGTATAAATAAGGAACCTGCAGATATTATCTTGATTGATTTAATATTAATTATTATAATATTTATAAGCAAAAAAGAATTTGATACATATTTTTAATGTAAAATATTATATAAGATTTATGATTTATAAACTTATGCAAATTTTATATTATAAGGTTATATAATATTTATGTTTTTAATGTAATATTTTATACTATTACTAATCATAATATTTGTGAAGAACTACAATCATAATATTTCATACTATTTACTAATTATAATATTTGCAAAAAATTATGGGTATAATACTTTACACTATTTATTAATTATAATATTTATGAAAAACTATAGATGTAATACTTTAACTATTTATTAATCATAATATTTGCGAAATACTTCTAGTCAAAGTATTTTGAATGTTTACATTCTATAATATTTACATAAAATTATAAGTATAGTACTTCATATAATTTAGTGATTATAATATTTGTAAAATACTATAATCAAAGAATATTACAAGTTTTATAGTTTGTAAAGTTTATAAAATACTATAAATAAAGTTTGTCACAAAGTTTACAGTTTATAATATTTATGTAATATTAAAGTTAAAGTATTTCACAAGATATATAGTAATTATAATATTGAGCAAATCATTAATTTTTTATATTTAAAACTTATGTAATTTGATAATTTATATCAGATTTTTGTATTTTATTTATCAAAATTTTCTTAACTTCAGGATGTAATCTCATGTTAGTTAAAATATTAATCATTAAATATTTTTTTTTCATATATTTTAAATCTATATTTTAATAAAATATTTGCATATATTAGAAGTTTTTATATATCAAAATAAAGATTAAAAATTGAATACAAAGTCAAGTTTATTAAGTAGTATTAAAAAGTAAATATTAGATTTTAAACTTACTTTTTTCATCTTTGGTAGTGATGATGGTCTTAAAAAAGTACTATAGAACTATTTTCTGTTTACTACTTGAACTAATTTAATACACATAATATAATAATGATAGATAAACATATAAAATATTCTATAATTATAAAAATATGTTAATTTTTAACAAGTAAAATGAAATTTAAATGAAATTTATTATTTACAAATCCTTATTGTCAATAATATTTTTGACAAAATTAAATATAATTCTCTTATTATTGGTTAAATTAGAAATTTAATAGTTTGTAAATTATAAATTTTAATTAAATTATATTTTTGATTCTACTTAATATTAAACTAAAATTTATTAACTTGATCTAGATTTTTAAAATTAAGTTAAATTAGATAATAGATTAACTTGATTTAATTTAAAGCTCTAGTTATAAATATGATTACTTAAAAAAAATTCTAAAAAAAAGTTTGTTAAATTATATAAAGCATTTTAGATTTAAATAAAATATATTTTTAATGATCTAACTAAAAGCAATTGATAGTAAAGATATATAATATTTAAAAAAATGCATAATAAAAGAATATTTTATTACTAAAATTACTATATATTTTTTTCATCAGAAAATATATCTTAATTAATATTAGAATTAAATCTTATTCAATTTCTAATAATAAACTATTAAATTTTAGACCTAATATTTAATCCAATTCCAATTTCAAATAGACTATAATTATATAATTTTAGTCAATTATAATTTTATATACTATAATTCTAACTAAATTTATAATACTAATCTAATTTATAAATTAAATAATTTTAAAAAACACAAATTGATTTTTAAATTATATGACAAAAAATTTAAATTTAAAATTTTTTTACTAAATAAATTCATTTTAACATAAAATTTATTCAAAAACTTAATTTTTATTTAATACATTTAACATAGCACATATGACCTCATAAAATCTATCTAAAATTATGATAATTCAGGATTAGAGCTCTAAACAGTTTAATTTATCTGGTTAATCTAATCTGATATTTTTTTCAGTTTAGATCATGTCAAATAATCTAAAAATTCAGGTTAGGTCAGTAAAATCATTCTAATTAAATGATAATACATTCAAGAAAAATGATAATATGTCTTTCTTTTTGAATGATACATTATCATTCATTCATTATCATTCAATTAAAACGATATATGATCATTCTCTTGATTTATCATCATTCTAGTTAGATGATATATTATTATAAAAAAATTTCTCTGTTCCAGGACAAATTTCCTAACCCCCTTAACTAATCCTAATTTCTACCTAATCCTAATCCAAACCCTAACTTTAATACTAACCTATAGTAATAAATACCATTTTTTTTCCGGGCGACGCTATGTAAGTCAGTGAAACAGGTTATTACACTTTATTTAATATATTTCATGATTTTATTTATTAATATAATATAGACAAAGACAAGACGAAGCTTTGGACGCGTCATGGTAATTTCTCACTTTTTAGTTGCTCTTTCAACTTTACATGTAACACAAATACATTTTGAATTATCCCTTGCATTATGTATCTGCCAACATTGAACACAAAATCTTCTGAATAGCGGTAATTCTTGATATATTATGCTGTTGATTTGATCATCAAGAATTTTATCCTGTCTCTTAGGATATTTCATGTTTTCAATTATAGGTTGTAAAAATAATGAAGAGGAAGGTGAAATGAATAGACGACAAGATTCACATAAAAATCCTTGTTTAATAAAATTGATAATTATATCTGGAACAATTTGTTGTTGAATATTTATGAAAACTTTTAATTTTCTTCGTTTAAGAGGGATCTTTTTAAGAATAATTGCTTGTGCACAAATATCCATTAATCGAGGTACATCTTCACGATATATATTTTTAACATTTTGAAATTTATGAAGGTTTGATTTCAAAAGAGGATTGTTTTTAACTCCCAATATTACAGTGTTTCGGGATACCTTTGTGATATATGGTGGAAAATATTGAAAGAGGTTGTGACCAATACAGAGAACTTTTAAATGCCGAAAAAGAAGAATCTCATAAGGGAAATCTTTTTTTTTAATTTTAAAAAGAAAAAGAAAAAGGTCAATAATTAAAATTTATACAATAAGGAAAGAAAATAGAAAATATAAATGTAATACCTCGTAACCTATTCCTCGACAGATCCAAAATAGTCAAAAAATCAAGATCAAATGAAACACAATTTACAGTCCTTAAAAATGACTTATAATAATAAATCATATTAATAATATTTTTCAAATATTTTGAGCACTCGTGAAGATTTAGATTTCTTAACGAAAGGAAATAATGTGGTGGAATCGTTAAATACTTTTCTACAGCATCTACGAGTCTAACGTTAGAAGATGAAATTGTGATGGGTGGAGGGGTTTTTTGATATTCTAAAATGATAGAGTTTAATGACCTTATTAAGTGTTGAGACCTTTGTTGAGTAGCATTACATGCTTTTGCTTCTCCAGATTTCAAGTTTTTCCTGTATTTTTTATCAACGGGGTGTTTTTTAAAAAATTCATCAAGTTCAAGGAGAAAACGCGCTTCATAAAAATATAAAAAAATCGATATCAAAATAAAAAAAACAAAAAACAAAAAATAAAAATAAAAAATAAAGAAATAGACTATAGATAAATTATTTACCAAGAATTGGAGTGAATAAACCAAGTGGGTTGGTATTATTTGACCTGAATGCTTTCTCAAGTTTTTGAATTGCTGTAATAATTTATTAGTAAGAATAAAATGCACGACTAAAATTATTTGAAATAATAATAATTTACCTGCTAACAGGTTCGACCATTCAGAAGACAACATAGCTTTCTTTGCATTCAAGACCAAATTCATCCATTTTTCATACTTTTTATTACGGGGAGAACGAGCATTAACTGCTTTTATATTACTTTCCAATATATAGTGTTCGAGCTCAGTTGAACTAGTTTCATCTTCCGAACTTGGATAAATAGAATCTGAAGACGAACTGTCATCATTCTTTTCGAAAATTACATGAGAGTTTGCTGACATGACCTTGAATTTTAAATGTAATAAGGTATTTAAATTAATTCTCAGAATTTTAATAAATTACCAATAAATAAATTACCAAATAAATAGCCGATTTAAGCTGATTGGATGATAAATAAAATATCTAAAGATATCATAAATCATAAAACGCATTTTTTTTTTTTATAAAAAATGTTCGATGAAACACCAATCTCGGATCTTACAGCAATCGTTTTTACACGTTCGCCTCCTTCACTAAAAGTTTTGAATCAACTTTTACTTCCACATAAAACAATATATGAAACGGTATCGAATGTAAAAGAAGGTTATGAACAAATCAAAGAAATGAAAGTTCGTGGTGCACCGGCTATAGGAATAGTTGCAGCTTTATCATTAGCAATAGATCTTCTTTTACAAAGCTCGAATCAAACCAATTTAATTTTTAAAGATCAAGAAACTTTAAAGAGTTATATTAAAGCTTCGCTTGAATATTTGAAAACTTCTCGACCGACAGCAGTTAATTTATTTCGCGCATCGGATATTTTATGGAACATCACAGAGAAAGAAACAGATGTTAACATGATAATAGAGAGAATAATTGAAGAAGCTGAAAGAATGTTGATTGATGATGTACAAGATAACAAAAATATTGGAAATTTTGGAGCAGAATTTATTTTGAAAGAAAATCAAGATAAAAAGATTGGTGTAGTAACTCATTGTAATACTGGGTAAGTGAATAAGGATAAAATATACATAAAAATAGTTCAAGATTGAAAATTATTGTGTTTATTATTAATAGATCTTTAGCAACAGCAGGATATGGAACAGCACTTGGAATTATTCGATCTTTATACTTTCAAAATAGACTTTCTCATGCTTATTTCACAGAAACTCGTCCGTATAATCAAGGGGCCAGATTGACCGCTTATGAATTAATTCACGATAAGATTCCAAGTACTTTGATCTGTGATTCAATGGTTTCTGCTCTCCTTTCTTTAAGTGATAATAATAATAATATTAAAGCTATAATTGTTGGAGCTGATAGGGTAGCCTCGAATGGTGATACTGCAAATAAGATCGGTACTTACCAATTGGCGATCACCGCGAATTATCATAACATCATGTTTATAGTCGCTGCTCCAAGTACTAGTATTGATCTTAATATTAAAAGTGGAAAGGAGATAATTATTGAAGAAAGAGCTGAAGATGAAGTTACAAATGTAACTGGAATTGTTAAAAATATTAATGGTGGAGAGTTAAAATCTACAAAAGTAAGATTGCCTCCGGAAGGTGTTAAAGTTTGGAATCCAAGTTTTGACGTTACACCTGCAAAGTTAATTACTGCTATAGTTACTGAAAAAGGTGTCATTACCAAAAAAGATGGAACGAATGAGTTTAATTTATTTGATTTCTTAACGTAAAATCATAAATGACTTATGTTTGCATATGCATTCGTTTGGGGGCCACTCTATGTTATGTACAAACATAATGAAGTTGAATAAAAATAAATTAAGCTAATTTTCGACTTGAAGCAGAAACTTGTCCCAATCGATTGAAAACTTCTTTTGTGCCTCCAAAAAATGTAGTTCTATGATAAGGTATTTCATATTTTTCACATAAAGTTTGAACAATTGGTTGAACCTTATGAAAGACGTGACGAGGGAGCGCAGGGAAAAGCTGCAAAATAAAAAAAATAAATAAAAAAAATAAATTATATAGTCGTTATACAAACAAATATTAATCATACTTCTTACATGATGTTCAATTTGATAATTTAATCCTCCGCAAAACCAATCTACAACAAATTGTAAATTTGGATTTAAGGCTATTACATCTCTTCCAGTGATAACTTGCTCAACAAAAAAGTCCATTTCGTGAGCCTCCTCTTCTGTGAGGATTGCCATACCATTATGATTCAATGCAAACACCAAAGCCAATAATAAACCACATATTGATTGTGATGCAAAAAAAAATGTGATTATTAATTTCCAACTGCTTATAAAAGAGAAAATGTAAAAGTACCAGACGTAATGTATGCCAAGTGAAAGTTGCTCTGTTAAAGCAATTGGCATACGAGCATTCGCAGGTTTTCCATTTTGACCATTAGGAAGGACAAAATAAATACTTTGAATGCACCATGAAATCCTTGCTAAGCATAAAATTGGGAAATAATTCAAAGTTTGATATTCAACCATAAATCTGGTAAGCCATGGTGGAAGATTATTTGCATTGATTTTAGCCATTTCAGGATTAAATATATCAGAGAGTGCATATTCTGACCAAGTCAAAATTGGATGTGTATTAATATCTGGATCTTGTCCGTGAACATTTGGTGCCGCATGATGAGTGTTATGCTTATCTTTCCACCTTTATAAAATACAAATTTTTTTTTATAAAAAATAAATAAATCAATAAATAAATGGAATTATCACAAATAATTTCATACCAAGATGGATCAAATCCTTGACAAACTCCACCAAGAAAAGCACCCATCAAATCATTATATTTTCTATTATGAAATACTTGATGATGAAGGAAATCATGAGATAACCAGCCACATTGTTGCCAAAATAATCCCATCATTGCAGCTGATAATAGAACACCAAAAAGATTATCCCCAAATTTAGCTAAAATTGTAACCGAAATTGCCCATATGATGAGGTTATGAATTACTTTTTGAGCGTAATATGGTTTTGATGACTCAAAGTAATTACTCCTTTTAAAAAGTTCTTTATATTCTCGTAATTCTTGTGTGAACCCTTCTTTTGAAGTTTTTATGTCTTCCTGGGCAATATCACCTACATAATAATTTGCCAAAATTTCAATTGCCCCCTCGGGATGAAAATTATAAAATGCATCTAAATTGATATACATCACGCGTTAGAACACATGTCAAGTGAATATCACAAATATCACATGATTTACGAATCCTAGACACTTTTCACACCACGTGATCATAGTAAAATATTTGTTCACCCCTCGGGGACAGAGATTTGTTTGAAATTTGTCAAAATCACGTGATGAGAAAGGTGTCGGGTAAATATAAGTACCAGTTGAATCTTTGCCGATGTGGGTCAAAATCACTGCACCACCAGGATGGTCAGACACAAAATCTTTAATGTCATAAACCTTGTTATCAACGATTATATACCAAGGTTGTTGGTCAGAAATTCCTTTTTTTCCAAGCACTTTAATTGGCTTGATAACGTCTACCTTTTTAAAGGTTTTAGGTCCTATTTTTCAATAATGAGAATAATAATGGAATATGATTAAAGGTGTTGTGGATGTATTCGTTACAACTTAAGGATATAATAATATACTAACCATTGATGAGTTCTTCGCGATTTGCGCGAGGAGCCATATTGATAATTCTGACAAAATTATAAATTATTTTTTTTTAGGCAAAAGGCGTTATTTATAACGGCATCTCAACAACTTGCATTCAAAAAATTTTTTGATCGATAGAATAAACAAAGATTGGGGAAATAAACTTAGCTGAAATAAATTGACATATGAAATATTCCAAAAGCAGTAACTTGAATAAGAGAAAAAGGAAGTTTAATTATAAGGAAAAGGCAAATTGCGTGATTGTAATATGTAACGCAATTTTATGTTGGGGTATAAAAACAGTAGTAACTAATTGGTTAGGTGAGTAACGATTAATCGATCGATTAGTTGATATATCAGCTGATCGATTTTAAGTTAACTTAGATCATGTGAAGTTGCATTTTAATAAAAGGCGCATTTTGTTGTTGTATCAGTTTATCATTTAATTTAAATATTTAACTAATATGTCTTCAAATAATTTACAAGTTAAACAATTTTTTGGGATTTATATAGTTTCTGAAAATGAAAAAAAAAATCCTGCAAGCAAACATGCAAAATGTCTTTTGGATTAACTAATAATATGATTAAACTTTTACAAAACTTTTATCATATAACAAAATCAATAAAATCTAAATTAGAATACATAGAATACATCCAAATCATTAAATATGAAATTATATTTAACCTAACAACTTATAAAATTTAATTTTACTATTTTTAATCATTAATAATAAAGAATTTAACATATTTTGTAATTTATTTTTAGATTTTAAAATTTTCTGTAATATATTAATCATGATCAATTAGCATCTAACCTAATTATTATTAATTTAATTGATTAATATTACTATCTATATCTTATATAATTACTTATAATAATGGTAATTAATTGAATTAATAATAATCAAAAAGCTTTAATATATATAATATTTAAATAATATTAATTTTGTAGCAAAAAATTGTAAAGAAAAAGGACTTACATAAGTAAGCAATAAAAAAAAATGAAGAAAAAAGTAAAAAGAATGATGGATTAGTAAATAATCTTGCTTCTAATTATTTGATTTATAGTTAATTATGTAGTATTATAAAAAAAAAATTTGGTTTAATTTAGTTTTTTTAATAAATAATTATAATTTATTTTTAGTTTCTTAACCTTTTTTTTAGATTTTTAACTTTATTATAAATGTCTTTAATTTTATTTTTAGAAATTATACTTTGATATTAATTAATTTTGATGATATTAAAATAATTACATTAATTTGACTTTATTATAAATTATTAATAAATGGAAGACAGTCAATAAAAAAAGGGGAAATCTACAAATTTTGAGTAATTTTAATTATTAAGCTAGTTTTATTCACATGACCATGATCAGTAAAGTGAACTAATAAAAAAATTTTTGACTAAAAAGTGGATTTTTTCCTTTTCTACTGACCGCTTCCTAAATGATTATATCTTTTCAAATACAATTTAATTAGTAATTCATCAATTATCTTTTCAAATATATTGCAAAAAAATTTGCAATTTTATTTAATATTTAAAATTATTTATAATAATTTTAAATATTTTTAAAATAATTTTTTTAAAAATTAATAATTTTATAATAAAATGATATTTTTTAAATAAAAATTCAAAAAAAAATGTAATTTAATTAGTAATATTTTAAAGATAAATATATGGTAAATTATTATGAAAAAAATTAAAATTTTAAATTTATATATTTAGCTATCTATTGATTTCAGAAATATAAAAATATAATTATAAATTTTAATGAGATAAATCTAACAAACTTAATTTATTTTTTCATAATTATTAAATAATAAGTTATTTTAAAAAAAAATTGAAAATTTTCTATAATGTTTTATAATTAATTTTATACATATGCTTTAAGAAATAATAAAAAATTTTCTTTTTATTTTTTTTATATAATATAATTTAAAAATTTTGATCAAATAAAAGTATTTTAAGTTATTTAATAAATTAAAAATTATTTAAATATTAATTTTTATAAAAATTAGTTTAGTATTCCTTTAATAATTATATTTTCTTAATGCTAATTAAAGATAAGTATTATAATTAAAAAAATAGCATAATTAAATTATAATTTGTGATATAATTAAATTTGCTTATTATACAATTAAGTTACAATTCAATTAAAATTTGAAAATAATAATGAGAATTATCTTTAATGTTAATAACATATAAATTTACTTTTTTACAATTTTAATATTTTAATATTTTAATTTAAGAAAATCATTTTTATTTATCTAAATAAAGTATTCAATAAGTTTAAAATTATTTAAATCTCAAGTTTTATCAAAATTAAGCTAATATTTATAAAATAAATAATATAAGCTCTTTATATAAAAAGGAGAAAACTACCAAAATAGTTTTTTTACTTTATAAACTAATATTATTTTTTTAGTAAAATAAGTTTAGATTTAACATTAATTCAAAAATTTTTTTTGATAATTTTCTCTTTTTTTATTACAAAAAATTCATATATAAATTTAATTAAATACTATCCAAAATCTTGAAATCCAAAATCTCAAAAGATCAAAATTTTGAAATCCAAAATACTAAATGATACAAAATCTTAAAATCCAAAATCTCAAATAGTAAAAAATCCCAAATTTTTCTCATATAATTTTATTAAAATTTTTTATTAAAAAGTTATTAAAATCACAATTTATCTAATTAATAGTTTAATATTAATTTATATAATGAATAAAAAAATTTTCAATCAAAGGGAATTTTGCTTATATAAATACATAAAAAAATTTTTTAGCAGGATGATTTTTAAATAATCTAAGTCTCACTTATAATATATATTATTAATTTAAAGTAATTTCTCATAACTTACTTATAACATACTAATTTAAAATAATTCTCATACCCATTTAGAATTTTAAATTTTGAAATTTTGAAATTTGAGATTTCAAACCTTTTAAGATTTAGAGTTTTAAGATTTTGATTTTTTGAGATTTTGGATTTTGAAATTTTGTAATATATCCTTTTAATTAAATATATTAATAATATAGTAATTAATAGAAATATAATAAATTATTACTGAATTCTTATTAAAAAATATATCATAAAAGTTATTTTTTTTGTTAATATTTAAAAA
>CAJVPQ010002913.1:0-12411 GCA_910591825.1 Funneliformis caledonium
AACATATCTACTATATTAACTATATTAAACATATCTAATATGTTAGACATATTAACTATATCAAACATGTTAAACATATTTGCTATGTTTGACATTATCGATATTTTGTATTTCATCACACATTCGTAGATCTATGATCATCAAGATCATCACCTGGTTACAATAGGTATTAGTAATTATTTTATTTATTTTTTATAATCATATTATATTGTCAGATAATAAATATCCGCTTACTACTAAAGACACCTTCTCTTTGTCACTGTAAAAAGGCGGAGAGAACAGCAATGGCTTTCTCCCTATAGATATTAAAGAATCTCTATCTGTTTACAGAGGAGGGCTTTTTGTAAGAATGCAATATAATAATAAAAAAAAACAAAAAAAAAAAATTTTTTTAAACAAAATCGAAAGACAATATATATATATACCAAATTTTGTGTCACATGATACAATAATCATGATATGATAGTTACAAAATTAAAAACATATACATATTAACAAAATATTCATTTTGTTTTTCAGTGCGTTTAATTACTTGTACCAATTCAATAATTGATTCTACAGGCACCAAGTTATATATATCTGTAAACTGCAACAATGAACAATCATATTTGTATAGGCGATTTTTATATCAAAAATCGTACCATTGTATAAGCGCGAGATCAAAAGATGAATAATTTTCGATATTGACATTAACTAATATAATAACCTATAAATACAATACTAAATTAATAAACTAACAATATGGTTAATATTCAAATAACAGAATGTATACTTTGCCAAAACATGCATCGTCATACGTATTATAATCTTCAGATTCTTCTTCATTCATATTAATTGACACATCACTGAACGATAGTTCCTTATAATGCAAGCTTTTTGCTCTAATGTAGTCTCCGCTTAAAGGAACATTAGTATAGCTATACCAACTAATTTTAATGGCATTTTCTATAATCATGTCTTCAGATAAATCATCACATAAATCAAAAAAATCATTTAATGCCAAGATAAAATTATTTATGGCCGTTAAAGCTTTTTGAGCCAAGTTATTTTTTAACTTATAATCATCAAAAACTCATCAAATTTTTCTAAAAAAAACGTGCCCAGCAAACCATTCATTAGAGTTTTTTATTAGCGTTTTTCGACAGGTTTACACTGTCACAAGTACTTGATTATTGATCCTCGGTAAATCTAATAGTAGTTGAAAAATTTAGTTAGTAGTTTAAAATAATATTATAGTATTCAGTAGTGCTAACCGTTTTAATCATTTGATCTGTTGCATTACGCTTGTTGCTGGTTCTATATAGTTTTTTGACAGCATCTTTATGCAATGCTTCATACGTCTCTGTTGTAAATCCGTTTATTGCTCCATATTTTTTAATTATCATAGTGATATAATAATACCAATTATGCAGCTTTGGCAATTGAAGATTTGATGGTGAATATTTTTTAAAGAGTTTTACAACTTCAGTTGTCCATTGTGTAATTAAACCCTGTAAACAAAATGAATACTGACGTTAAATTTGATATATGTGAACATAAAATGCCAGTAACAATTATACTTTAAAATCATCCAACTCCGATTCTAAAAAGTATTCTCATCGACTATATAAGTACATTTTATTCTAATGATAATACACATTAACTAGCATACTATTAAGGCGTTTTGCATCAGTTGCATTTATTGATTCTTTGTGGTGTTTTATAATTATTTCTTCAATGACAAACATAAATACTTTCATCATATTTCGAAATTCATCAGCTGTGAACCATTTAATATTTTCCAGGCCATTTTAAATATTTTAAGACCTGAAAATCTTAGAATTTCAACTAAGCATTTATCGAGTTCATCAATTGCGATTTGACCACAAAATTCTTTTAATATTTCTCTTGTGTAAGTTACTTGGTAATTAAATAATCCCAAATCGAGATGGTGCATTCAATCAGGTATTGTCGCTGAGTAAATATTCAAATGGCTAACATTATTATTAATAAGATGCTATTAAACAAGTTTTTGTAATTATGTGACTGTAGACTAAGTACTGTATACTTACAGATGTTTTCAAAAAATGTTTCCCATATTGTGTAAAGAATATTGTTGCGCAATACCTTATTCAATGGCATTTTTCATATTCTCCGGTGTTCGTAGAATAATCTGATCATCTTTTATCTTTACATCGCTTAATTTATCAACTTCAACCAAACATTTATGACATGGGTAATTACAGTTTACAGAATTAAATATTAAAGTCAATGCAGCATTCTCCGGAAGGTCTTCTAATATTGCGGAAATAAATGGATAATACCATAATTCATCACTATCTGTTATAAGGTCAAATCCATTAATTTTATAATCAAGTAATGGTCGTATCAATATGTCTAAAGCATATTGATAAAGGGATCATTTAGCTAATTGAAAACTTTTTGATTTTTTTTGGAAAATAGTTTTTGCCTTTAGAGTTGGAAGATAATCCAAGAGAATTTTTGCATCGGGTTTATTTCTACGCTGACTATTTATATTACCTAGTGTTAAATAAATTGGGTGTTCACTAGTTTACCCAAATGATCACATGTTGTTGCATCTGAGTATAGAATTACAGATAAAATTTTTGCTCCATCAGGAAGTGATTCTTAGACTCTTTCCCACTATTTTCCACTATATTGTTCGCTATATACCCTTTGACTTTCATAATATGATGGGCTAAATTCAAAAACACAATTTTCATATATACTTTTATTACTCAAAAATTCCTTTATGACATCAAAATTGGACGATAGCGAAGATAATAAACTTCTTCTTTATATGTCATGATGGGAACTTTCTTGAAAGAAATATGTGATACAACAATACGATCTAATAATTAACGGTCTTGTTTTACTGAGGTAGGTAAAGTTATATCTTCACAGCTAATTTTTCGTAAAAATTTAAGTATATCACTACCACATGCATCAGATAAATTCTACTTGGTAAGCAATTCCATAAAATCGCCAAATTCTTCACTTGGAAACTCTGGCTTATTTATCATTGAACTACTAATATCAAGTGACTTGAATGTTATAGTTATTTCGACATCGAGTAATGAATGCTCAACTTCAACCTCTTCAACCTCTTCAGCCTCTTTAACCATGAGCTCTTCCTCCTCTTTTTCCTCTCCTTTGTCGCTTAATGGTTCTTTGTCTAGCAGTTCAATATCACTCATTTCTATTTCATTCGTCTCTGGTATTTTGATGTTGCTTACTTCTGATAATTCGTTTAGTTGTTCAGTAGTAATAGCAGCAATTGCCTTTTCCTGTTCTTTCATAATAATTTTTTGCAAAACCTTATCAATTTTACTATGAGTTTTCCTGTAGTTCTGTAAAGAAGAAAGGTAATTGAATACTTTTTCGCATTTTGAACACTGATAACTATCCATTTTTAAATGTTAGTTTATTAGAAGAAGAACGTGACTTTAAAAGAAAAAAAGAGTATTATTGCTTGACACAAAGTATATTAAAGAAAAAAAAGAAACGTTTAACACTATGTTCGTGTTTGATGAGAAAATTCAAAGTGTTGCTTGACGTAGGTAAGGTTGATATGATTTCAGTTTTATTATGATATATTATAATATCAAGTTTACTAAAGTTTGAAACTTGTTTTTTAAAACCTGGTTTGTTGACAGTGAGGTAATATTGTTATAACTGAATTTTTCTTTATTGAATCGTTTCACTGTTTAATGATAATGAAGTAATATAATTGTCATATTAACTTCCTTTTTCTTAAAAAAAAATATTTCAATTATTAGTTAACGTCATTTATATCACATTGTATGATTCGTTATTTGTCGACAGCAAGGTAATATTGTTACAACTGAATTTTTTGTTTTACTGTTTAATGATAATGAAATAATATGATTGTCATATTAACTTCTTTTTTTAGTTTAGTTCTTAAAGAAAAAAAAATCAGTTACTAGTTAACATCATTTGTTATGTCACGCCATGATAATCATAACAAATTTACCAAATTTCTAAAGTCTTGATGAGCAATTATAATATTTTAGTAAAATGACTAAATCGTCTAAACTATAGGTTAGTAAATCATTTGTGAGTAATTGAATAACAACATTATACTAACTATTTAATGACATAATCATATTTTTATTGATATATATATACTCAGTATTCTTTTACTTTTTCTTTTTGATTAACAATCCGTCATAAATAACAGTGAAGCCTTTAACCAGAATAACCTGAAACACCTTAGAACAAGGTTCGCGATCGCTAATGAAAAGGCAGCTTCTAATGATAAAGTAATTATTTAATTAATTAAAATACTAGTATATCTTTACAACTCATTATTCATAAATTAATTGTGATTATATTGTTATTATTACAAAGACAACAAAAATACAAAAAATAGATCTATTTAGTCACGGTAATGAATCACCGGTATTATCAGTAGGTGTGTCTTCAGCAACATCAAAAACAACGGCAACAATGACGCTCAAGACGTATAAGACAGCAACAACAACGTCCAAGACGGCAGCAGTATCCAACTTAGTGAAATTATCATCATTATCATCAAAATCAGCGATAGTATCTGATAAGTCAAAAAGAGTAGTGTCCAACAAGTCAGCTGCATCAAAAAATACCACCATCAACGAAGGTTAATATTTATTATGTATTTGTTTTTACCACATTTATCATACATTTGTTAATATTATTAATTTATAATAATGATAATTTGCTAGTTGATAATACACGCGAATTGGCCAAGTTAATTCAAATTGGCCAAAGAAACGCGTCAAGTCTTAATCTTGTATTAAGAAAACAAGAAACATTAGAAGAAATTTTGACTGAGCAAAAAAACCAAATTTCAACAATAATTTCAAGACTAGACTCTCAAGAAAATTTTAATGTCGGGACGAAAAGCAAAGGAAAAAATAAAAATAAAAGTTCTAATGAATTTTATTACGCAAATATTGTTGTTTCTTATATTATTTTTTTTATTTATAATAATTATTATAGAATACGATCAAGAAGCTTGCTCATGAGTTATTTCAAGAGTATCAACGATTAAATATACAAGAAATGAAAGAGCGCCTCAAGAATAAATTAAACGCTGATGAATACTGTGCTAATAAACTAAAGCAATTATAAATGAACAGTGTTTCGTTTGACGATTTATGGGACGAAAAGCTATATTCACTTGTAAGTATACATACTAACATTTGCTAGTAATGGTTAGTAACTAATTTTTAACATGTTTAATATAGATTCTTCATACCAATAGGGCAAAAAAGGTTATTATGTATGAAGACTCAAAGAAAGTCTCTGGTCTGTATTTGGAGTAAATAGAATTAAACCATTTGGGAATAATTATAGCAAAGAACAAATGTTAGAGTGAAAACGGAGTGAGAACATAAAAAAAGTATACGAAAATCTTTATACACCTATCGATCTAGATGATCTATCTTCTGACATATATATCACGTTAATTATCAAGTCAATATTTCCTGAGAAAGAACGTACTCCTGCAAACACATTATGGGTGCAGTCAGTATTAGAAACAATTTTTGACGAAAAATACAAATCTCCAAAAATTAAAAACGAAGCAGTCGATTCTTGGATCTATATGTTAACTGATCCTGATGGAGTAAGTATAGAAACGAAGTAATTTGAAATTAACTACTAATACTGATACATTAAAATATATAGAATTCAGAAAAATATGTATCCGGTCCTTCCTCTATGCTTGGTGATGATGGTGATAATAATCATAATGGTAATGATGATGATAATAATAATCATGAAGATAATGATCATGGTAATAATGATCATACTAGTATGATCGATATGTTTGAGATTAAAGATAACGATATTGATATTAGTGATGATTACGATATTTTGTAAAGCACACACGGTGATATTTACATGTTACATATATTAAATTTACTAGCAATAATGAATAACTGAAATAAATAAAGCTTTTGGTTCAATTAGTAGTATGCAATTATTGTTGTATAGTGATGTATTACATATAAATAAACACGTTTTTAACTAATTATACGCATTTTTAAACTGTCATTATTTTAAAGTGTATTGCTTTACACTAAAATAGATGTTGTTTTATGTGTTATTAAATGCGTTAATTGATACAGGGTCCATTTTTCAACACTTTTGGTGTTGATCAACACATGGTATTTGTTGACACATTAAATACCCGTTCAAAACTTGCTGATGTAAGATTGACTTTATATAGTATCAACAGAAATATTTCTTACCTAAAGTACATATACATATTAAATCCCATCTATAGATGAGGGACGAAACCCCTTAATAACAGTCGAAACTTAGACGAAACTATATTAAAATCATAATAAGGGATATAACGAAACCCATTCGATACGACGAAAGCTGAAACTGTCGAAACTATATTAAAAACATAGAAAAGGGTATGATAAAATTATTTTGAGGAGGTTTTGGCAGGCATCTATAATCCCATCACACAAATGATCATTTGGGTTTGAAATTCTGAATTGTTCTAATTTTACTGAAGCTAAAAGGTTCTTTTCTCAGCTCAAAGCCGTCTCACTAAGATTAAGCTTTATTGAAGGCTTTTTTTTCACCAAGTGGCTTTTTCTGATCTGTATGATAGTAGTGAAAACTATAAAACTTTTTATATTAAATAATATATTTATATTCACTTGTATATTTCCGATCACATAATGAACAATATGATTTGCTCATACGTTTGAGAGGAAAGACATTAGGAAATGATTCTGATGGATATGAAAGGTTAAATCCCTTAATACTGGTCTTCTTGAGTAATTCTTCTACCAATTTGAACTTAGTCTGATCAGTTTCGCTATTTGTATCATCATATATTTTGACTTTTGGTTCTGAAATATCTAAAAGAGAACTTTTAATGACTTCTGATTCATCATTAGGCGGACGAATCATGAAATCAAAGATAATTCTATTTTTTAGATGAACAGCTTTTTTAACACGAATATGCTCTTTTATTTCTTTCTTATACTTGAGCGATCTAAGTATTCGCAAGGAAAATGATCATTTGTTTGCTATATTGTCTATAATACCTTTATCCTGTAATCCTACTAGGAGTTTTTTATGAATAAGCTCAGTAAATATTGCAACCTGAGTGATGCTTAAAAGTCTCATACTGAAAGTTAAGACATGAAGAGATATTTTTTTCATATCACTACTATTAGCATGGATATAGTTTTTTATCACATTTTGGAAATATTTCTAGACAGACATCTCTAAAAGCATTGCAAAGTGTGCTTTTAGCCTGTTTGTCTGATAGCTTAGGTAAAATAGCATTTAGTATTTCTATTGACAAATTGAAATCTATGATAGGATAGAGTGGCTTATCACTATCAATAATCTCATGTAGAAAATGCCTTTTATAATCTAAGAGTATTGCTTCTATCTTATTCGCATTATCTGCACCAAGAAAATATCTTAGTTTAACACTATCATCTTGAATTTTATATAGAGATATATCTATATCAAAGGGTTTGAATCTACAATAGTACAGGGTGAATGCGTCAAGAAACTCTGAAAGCTTTGAATGTTTAATCATATTTCAGATATATTATCTAGTATATCATTTCAGTATAATACCCTAATAAAAATGTTTAAAATAAAAATAAATAATTATTATAGATACTAAACTAATATCTAAGCATAAAATCAATGGGTAAAAAATACGTTTGCCAGTATTCCTCTGATGAAGAAATAGTTTGTGAAAATAGATCTAATCGACCAGAAGGATGTTATTTTTACTGAAAAAGATACCAGCGAGCTCTATGTAAACAAGATAAATATGTAATACTGATGGCTTCTAAATATAGGTTTTATAATTTGTATATCCAAAAGTATTATTCAAAGGCATATTATCAGCGGAAAAAGTTGAATAAGATGCTTCAGAATGGGTAGACTCCAGATATATTAAAACGGGATCTTGATAAAATAAAAATGTCTGATATAATAAAGTGCTAACTTTAAAAAGTTATTCCTAGAAAAAATGCAGAAGGACACTTCTAACGTTGAAAGTAGGCTTTTTGACATTTTTAGAATTCTGGGAAGACTTCTAGATAGGTATCTCTAGTGTTCTTAGCATTCTTAGAAAAATTGGAACACCTAACTTTTTTTTTATTTTTTAAACATATGTATATTACGCATATACTATCTATATAATATTTATATAGTACCTATATAGCATATATAAGTAGCATAAAAAAGTTTTGAATTATTTCCCACAACTTATTTTTTACTAAGAACACTAGAGACACTAGGAATATACATAGAAGAATACAATCAATAAACTTAAAAACCCAAAAATTGATATCATAGTTATTCTTAGAAAGTGTTCTCAGAAAATTTTCTCTAAGAACACTAGGAACAGCACAATGTGAAAAAATCATCTCAATTTATATCCTAATATGTTTGAAACATATTACTGGAGGAAATATGAATGCACTTTAATAATGCAAACTTTGGGACATTTAAAATTGGCATACATATACTGACAATAAATAGGTACACTTTTTTGGTAATCAAATAAGCCAGCCATAGCAATAGAAAGTGCATCACCAATTCTCTAAACAACTGAAAATACAATATGATGCTCTTATGATTCAAACTTTGAGACGTGAAATCAGCATACTTATACTGACAACAAATAGGTAAAAATTAGGCATACTTTTAGCAATCAAATGGGTTAGCTATAATAGTATATAATGTACTTTCAACTACGAACACAAAATCAGCATACATATATACATACAGGACAAAAGTATCTAAACACTATGCAAATTATTAAATTAATTGGGTAAAGTTAGATATAAGTAAACTTTTTTTTTATTAATAAATATAACTTCAGTTTCATAAGTAAAGTTGTTTATCATAATATATTATATAATACATAAAAATTTCAAAGAATTTAAGTAAAAATTGGTCAAACTATAATAATTTAAAATTTATTTAAAATAATACATTTTCTAATAAAAACTTTAGTTATAGTATAATATTAAAATGTTTAGTTTTAACATAATTTTTATTACTAAGTAACCTTTTTTGTTATTATTTAAAATATATAATTATAAATTTTTTTATAAAATTTTGTTAGATAGTTATGAAATAATATAAAAAAACTGAAAAAATTTAAAGAAATTTTTAGCTATATTACAATATTATAATCTTTAATAAAAACATATAAATTTTAACTATTTATTAGCTTATATTAATTTAAAAATAATACTAATATGATGTAGGATACCCTTACTTTTTATTATAGCCTTAATTCTACGAGGCATACTTTCAACTAACTTTAATAATCTTTCAGGTTCAATTTAGTACCATTCTTCTTTAAGAGCAGCTAAAAGTTCTGACTTATTTTTTGATTTAGTACTATACATCTTAACTTTTCTTTTCAATATATCTCACAAATTCTCAATTGGATTAAGGTCAGGGCTCTGTACTGATCAAGAAAGTGATTGATGTAAATTTTCTTCTTTTCAACTCTTTGTGAATCATGCTGCATGTGCTGAAGCATTATCATCTTAAAAAATATGGCTATTAGGTCCAAGTTTATTAAGAAAAGGTAAAAGATAATGTTTAAGTAATTCTACATACTTTTCAGCATTTAATTTTCTCTCAATTAGTACTAATGGTCCTACTTTAAAGTTGTAAAAACACTCCCAAACCATAACTCCTTTTGACTTTTGAACTGTTAGAATTAAACAATTTTTGCATATGTCTTATGAACCCTATGCTAAACCCATTGATTAGCATCATTTCTAAATAATTCACAATGAGATTTATCACTAAAAATTATAAAATTCCATTCATCTTGCCAACTTTTTCTAATATGATACCAAAGTAAACGTTTTTTTTATTTACTTTAGAAACTAAAGGTTTTTTTTTACCAGTACGCTTATAATAACCCATAAAATGCAGTGCTCACTTAACAGTTTTACTACTTAATAAAATATTAAGATCATGGTTAAATTGTTCAGTAATTTCTTCTACGGCTTGTTTACAGTTTTGTCAGACTATTCTTTCTAGTTGACATTTATCTTGTTCTAATAAAGCTGAAGGTTTACTATTCCTAGGTGCAGTATTAGTGCAGTTTTCTTTATTGTATTTCGTAATTATATTATGGACAGTAGATTTTGGTTTGCCAAGAATTTTTGAGATGTTTCTTATGCTATGTCTGCCCTTTAATAAACCTACAATTTCTCTACACTCAAAAGGTGTAAGCTTGCGGGTTTTTGGCATTTTTATGTATTAAAATAATTATTTATAAAAAATTTTTTTTATTTAAAAAAGCGAAGCCATGGGATTCTGGAAAAAAAAGAATAACGAATTTGGTTAAAAATTGGATATTCTATTATTATTTAAAAATCAGCAATATACAGTTAAATTTGTGCAATATCGTAATTGTTTAGATACTTTTGTCCTGTATGTGTACTGACACAATAATTAGGTTGCAAGATGACGCACTTTTTGGTAATCAAATGAGCTGATCATAATAATGCATAACGCATTACTAATTCTCTAACTAATAATGTAATTTACATTAGCATTTTAAAAATTCTGACTTACAGGTTAGCGAAAGACATATGATAATACAGTATGCGCAATATAAATTTAGTTAGCATTATTTACAATTTTGACAAGATCTTTGAGCGTAATAACTTAGCATTCAAGCTAGCCTGAAACTGATGAACTAATAGAAATACTTTGGTTCTCTACCAGTTTCATGATAGCTTCAGAATACTATCGAATCACCATTATGGTGTCAAGCTGAATCTTCAAATCATATGCCTAAAAGATTAGTCAAAATTAATCACAAATTTACTGCATCACCTGACATGATTTTTTATCACAATTTGGAAATTAGAAAGGTAATCAAATAGGTGTAAAGGAAAAGCACTTCAATATCCTAATAGATAACCAAAAAGGCCTAGTAGAGCAGAAACTTTGACATAAAAATTGGAATCCAAGCAAGTACAGACAGCCTGCATCTCTAATATAGAACTCAACAAGCAATCAACCAGAAAATTCCATCAGCATAAATTATATTAGAAAATATTTATTAGCACACAACACATAATAAAATAGGCGTATTTAAATTATTTATTCATAATCATATTTAGGTTATTTAATTACATGATCAGAAATAATAAATAGGAAAAAGGTAAAGAAAAGTGATTTCAAAGGTAATGAATATAGTAGGAAAAAAAAGAAGGTATAAAAAATTATCATTCTTAATTTATTTAATTAGATTATTTAATTATAACTAGGTTATTAACTTTAGATTATTTAATTATATCTAAAGTATTTAGTCATATATAGATTATTTAGTTATATTTAGATTATTTAGTAATATCTAGATTATTTAGTTATATCTAGGTTATTTTATTACTAAATAACCTAATCTAAGCCGATTATGACTAAATAATATAATTATATTATTTAGTCATAATCGGCTAGATTTATTCTTGATTTAAAAAATTAAAGATTTTTATGATAATTAAATTTTTTATAAATTATTTTTTTATAAATTTTAATATACATTTATTTATAAATTATAAATTATTAAATAGAATATGATATTATTATCATTTATTTAAATATTATTATTAATATATTATACTATATATTTATCATTTATATTAATAATAGCAAATTATTATTATTAAAATAAGATTTTTTATAAATATATTTTATATAGAAAAAAACAGTTTTATATAATTATAATATATATATAAAATAAAATAATATTTGTAAATTTCAAACTTTTTTAATAAAATATATCTTATTATTAGATGTAAATTATAACTCTTTGTAAATACATCACCTATAAATACTTATCCTATTTTAAATGCATTTCTTAATTTAGTCTTAGATTAGAAAATTAGTGCTAAATATATCTTTTACTATTTATAATATATAACAAATTTTTTTTGATCTATCTATATTAAAAATTCTACTTAATACATTCAATATAATATTATAAAATTTTAGATTATTATTTTATGTAAATAAATCTACCAAATTTGCATCATCTTATACATTATATTTATTGCAACTTTTGTATTTCCAATCTTTTTTTCAAAAAATTTCCATGAAATAATATATTGATAATGCTAAAGAATTATATAAACTTACAAGTATTGATACTAACAATTTATAGAAAATTAAAAAAATGTTTATTAAAGCATGCTAAAGGAATAAATACCTTAAAAACATTACTGTAAATTCTTCTCATAAAGAACTACTTTAGCCGATTATGCCTAAATAATATAATTATATTATTTAGGCATAATCGGCTTAGATTAGGTTATTTAATAATAAAATAACCTAACTATAACTAAATAATCTAAATATAACTAAATAATCTAAATA
>CAJVPQ010002914.1:0-12411 GCA_910591825.1 Funneliformis caledonium
ATATAAATATTCCTATATACCAGAAATAAACTCAAATAGTACATTAAATCAATATTATTTTAGCAATCGGTTAAATCTAAAAGTTCAGTTCTTAGGAATAATAAATGATAATACCATCATTTCTTAAGAATGATAAATGCATCGTACCTTAGGAACGATATCATTGTCCCTAAGGAATGATAAAATTATCATTTCTTAGATACGATAATACCATCATTCCTAAGAAATGATAAATGCATCGTATCTTAGAAATAATAAAACCATCATTTCTTAGGTACGATAATACCATTGTTCCTAAGGAATGATAAAACAATCATCCCTAAAGAATGATAAAACAATCGTCTCTAAGGAATGATAAAACTATCATTTTTTAAGTATAATAATACCATTGTCCTTAAGGAATGATAATACCATCATCCCTAAGGAACGATAAAATCATCGTCCTTAAGGAATAATAAAACTATCGTCTCTAAAGAATGATAAAACTATCGTGCCTTAAGAATAACAATACTATCGTCCTTAAGGAACGATAAAATAATTATCCCTAAAGAATGATAAAATAATCATCCCTAAGAAACGATAAAACAATCGTTCCTAAGGAATGATAAACAATCATCCCTTAGGTACGATAATACCATTGTCCCTAAGGAACGATAATACCATTGTCTCTAAGGAACGATAAAACCATCATTTCTTAAGTATGATAATATATTTATTCTAAGGAACGATAAATGCATCGTATCTTAGGAATGATAAATCCATCGTTCCTTAGGAACGATAAAATCATCATCCCTTAGGTATGATAATATTATCATCCTTAAGGAACTATAAAACAATCGTCCCTAAGGAATGATAAAACAATCATCCTTTAAGTATAATAATACCATCGTTTCTAAGGAATGATAATACCATTGTTCTTAAGGAATGATAAAACTATCGTTCCAATTAGACGTCAATCAGTTATAAATAAGATAGGTCAAATTTTGATATATACTAATTGGCTATAAGTATGCCAATCGGCTATAAATAAGATAGGTTGAATTTTAGCTGATTCTTGGCCAATTTCTGATGTATACCAATCGGCTAGGCTAATTTTTGATAATTTGCCGATTTTAGACTGATTTAGACTAATTTTAGGCTAATTTTTACATGTCCGAATTTTTTGATTTTGACCAGTGTATTGCAGCACTCAAATATAGATAATCAGTTTACAAACTATAAAAGTCCTAAAAAATGGATGATTTTCATTTAACTTTTTGATATACCTTTGCTTTTTACTTTTTTAGTATTCTATTAATTATAAAATAAAATATCAATAAAGATTTTATCGTGATACACTGTGGATATAACATCTATATAAAATTGATTAAATTATGTAATTCAATTAATAAAAGTTGATTTTTATTATAAATTAATAAATAAATTTTATCATTATCTTCATTTGCAAATATAAACAGACTTTCTGTAATATACCAGTCTGATAATATTATATAAAGCTTTATATCTATAGTTAGATTATTTAGTGCATTAGTTTCTATATTAAAGCGGAAGTTTGTCTAATAATTGATAAGATATTATAGCTTCTGTACTATATTATATTACTGGATAAGATCAAGCTTGATCACTTTATGATTTATATATAGAACTAATCTTTTAAATATTTGATAAACCAATTTTTTTATATCAATGACAATATTTATAAATGTGATAAAATTACAAGTATATTGTAAAAGGTATACAATTATATGCAGATTAAGAAAATTTATAAAGTTATTTGGAAATAGCTATTGAATAAAAAATAAAAGTTAAAAAAATATTAATAATAAAATATTAATAAATGTAAATAAAATCTTCAGTTTTATTTACTAATCTGTATAAATATATCATGCTCTTTTTTAAGATATTTTTGTAATTCTTGGTAAATACTTTTTATCATAATAATTGAATATGCAAATTTTAGTGCTTTAGTTTCAATTGTCTAATATATATATAGTTTTGATACTGCTGAATTTTGTTTTATTTCAGATGATGCAAGCCAATTATTTAAAATCTCTGTCTTTATATGACAAGATTTTAAAAAGTGTCAAAGTATAAATGGCATAATAATTATAAACTTTAATATATCAGAGAATATAAAACTCTGATGATATTATAATGAATTAGGCATTTAATACTAATATATAGGATTTTTAATCTGTTTTTAATGTTCTACAAAAGAATTTTCATCATTTATATTAAACACATAAAATGTTGCTTCTAAAAGGATACAGACTTTTCAACCATAGAGTGGTATGAATCCTAAGGCATTTATATATATCAATCCTATTTAAACACCTTAAATAATCCTAGTTTTACTAAACTATATTCAGCTACTAATTGTTCTTTTTTTATCCTTGAATTTTATCTATCAATTTTCAAGAACTGTTCTTCTGTTTGCTGATAAAAGTAAGCATTTTTTATATAATTAAAATTAATATTAATATATTAATTATTTAAAATATTACATGTTTAGCATTCATATTAAAATATGTAAGAGGCATAAGAAGAAGATTAAATACAATTTTAAAGTCATGTTTAATCTTTTCCCTATACTTTCTACACATGTTATGCCTTTTCACATCAGCTAAGTCATTGCCTTGTGATAAGTTGGCAGTGATACAACTAATACCATCTATAATAAATGCATCACTATTCAAAGTTCTCATAATAAGATTTTTTTAAGCTTTTTGTATCTTGAAGGACTAGAGCTCTGAATCAGATCAAGTTAACCTGTTTACCTAACCTGATCTGACCTGAAAATTCAGGTTAAGTCAGTAGATTTTTAGGTTAATATTAAGTTAGGTTAATAGGTCAAACTGACCTGACTCAACTTAACAAAATTCAGATTAACCAATCATTATTCTTGAATGATATTTTATCGTTTAATTAGAATGATTTATTATCATTCTTGAATGATAGTTTTATAATTTAAGAATGATATTTTATCATCTGAGAATGATATTTTTATTGTCTAAAAATGATAGTTTTATCATTCAATTAAAATAATTTATTATTATCTGAGAATGATGATTTTATCATTCAATTAGAATGATTCATTATCATTTAAGAATGATAATTTTATCATTTTTGAATGATAGTTTTATTGTTCTTGAATGATATTTTATCATTCAATTAGAATAATTCATTATCATTCAAGAATGATAGTTTTATCATTGAAAGTACTATTAGTAATGCAGAAATTTTACAATTTAAGTGGAATAAAATAGCTTTTAAACAAACTCAAGAATTATTTAATATAGATAATAATAAAATTAATAGTGAAATAGATTGGAATAATATTGAAAACATTTTAGATACTGAATCAATTATAATAAAATCAATAGATAAAGAAAGTAATTATCAGATTGAAAGTAGTTCTAATATTAATGATATAATAATATCATGTATTATTTTAGATATAATTGATAGTTTAATATAATGCTGTTCTAAAAAAGCATTAAATTAACATCCTTTAATTCAGCTAATAGGTACGTGGGAAATTAATGAAAAGATTTTTATAAATATGAAGGTAGAAAATAAATTACATACATTAGAAGTATATGCATCTCATTTTTATTTCGATCAAAATATACTTCACATACCAAAAATAAAAAAGGAGTGATCTATTAAACAAAGCTAGATATATCATCATTATTGTCTATTTTAGCTGCAGAAATAACTGTATATAGCATTTAGTATGTATAATTAGTAAAAATATATAAGTACCTTGTGTTGGATGTAAAATTTATCCTATTTTTAAAGAAATTAATACACAAAATAATATTATTAGTAAATCAAATAATGAATTTCATTCTTGTTATATTTGTTCAAGATGTTTTAATATAGAAGGTAGACATTTTTTTGAAAGGCAAGACAGTGGAAAAATGCTATTTTCATGTGAAAATAAGTATAAAGTTGATATAACTAAAGCACTTGAACTATTAGGACAATGGATTTTAAATGTAGCAGTATCAGATGAAATCAAGCCAAAAGAAGAATTATTAATAAAATTAAGTCCAATATTAATATTGTTTAATCAATCAATATCTAATCAATCAATATTGCAAGTACAAAATAATTTATAATATCCTTTAAGTTTATTTCTTATAAAAATTGCTTTACGAGTTAGAAAAGTTGATTATATAAAATTAGTTAATAAAAGTTATAATTTTATATTAAAAACTTCAAAAATAACTAGGGAAACATTCGGTAATATAATATTAAAATCACAAAATGAAATATATGAAATACAACATATTATTGAAAATCAAAATTTATTAAATCATTATCGAAATAGTTTTCATATTTTTTATTAAATTTTTTTGATGCACTTATAATTATATTAGAAAAAAAGAAACATGATATAATAAATAAAAAAAAACAAAGAAATCAAGATGAAAAGATTTTTGATATAAGTTTTGTAGAAAAAAAATCAATATTTCTTATTTCTATTATAACAACAATTGTATTTCCCAGTCTTAATATTTGGCTTACACATATTATGAGTTCTCTTTATAAAAAACCTAAATTAATAGCATCATTATATGCTATTCTTCATAAAGCAAATATAATATCACATACACAATATCATGAAAAACGATTAGAAAAAGATAGAATGAATAAAGTAAATCCAAAAATAGATTACTTCAAGGAGAAAATATTTGGAACATTTCAGTTGATAATATTGATTTTAAAGAATAAACATTTAAATATGGTAATATTTTTGACACAACATGTAATTAGAGTTCTGAACAGGTCAATTCAGGTTAGGTTAATCAATTTACCTGAACTGAGAGGATTAGGTCAGGTCAAACAAAAATCTAACCTGATTTAAATTTTCATTTGATCTGACCTGATTTGACCTGACCTAATCGAATTATAAAACATTATTTTTGAATGATAAAACCATTATTCTTAAACGATAAATCATCATTCTTGAATAATAAATCATTATTTTTGAATGATAAAATCATCGTTTAAGAATGATAATAAATTGTTCTAATTGAATAATAAAACTATCATTCTTGAACGATAAATCATTATTCTTAAATGATAATGAATCATTCTAATTAAATGATAAAATATCATTCACAAATGATAAAACTATCATTCAAGAATAATAATTCTATCATTCTTGAATGATAAAATCATTATTTTTGAACAATAAAATCATCATTCTTGAATTATAAAATCATCATTCTCAAATGATAAAACTATCATTCTTGAATGATAATGAATCATTCTAATTGAATGATAAATATCATTCAAAAATGATAAAACATCGTTCAAGAATGATAAATTATCATTCTAATTGAATAATAAAACATCATTCTTGAATGATAAAACTATCATTTTCGAACGATAAATCATCATTTTTGAATGATAAAACAATTATTCTTAAATGATAATGAATCATTTTAATTGAACGATAAAACATCATTCAAGAATGATAAAACCATTATTCAAATAATAATGAATCGTTCTAATTGAACAATAAAATATCATTCAAGAATGATAATGAATCGTTCTAATTGAATGATAAAATATCATTTTTGAACGATAAAACCATCATTCAAGAATGATAAAAACATCATTTTTGAATAATAAAATCATTATTCTCAAATGATAATGAATCATTCTAATTGAATGATAAAATTATTGTTTAAGAATAATAACGAATCGTTCTAATTAAATGATAAAATCATCATTCAAGAATGATAAAACTATCATTCTCGAATGATAATAAATCATTCTAATTGAATGATAAAACATCATTCTCGAATAATAATAAATCATTCTAATTGAACGATAAAACATCATTCAAGAATGATGATTGGTTAACCTGAATTTTGTCAGGTTGGATCAGGTCAGTTCGATCTGTTGACCTAATCTGACATTAATCTGAAAATCTATTGACCTGACCTGAATTTTTAGGTCAGGTTAAGTTAGGTAAACAGGTTAACCTGACCTGATTTGAAGCTTTACACGTGATTCTTCTCATGTTACTTTATGTATAGTATTTCAATTTTTTTTACCAATACCATTAAAATATATTAATAATAATAATAATAATAATAATTACAATAATAATAATTTATTTGGTAAATCAGAATTTACTAATAATTTATTAGAAAATTATGAAAATAGTTTTAATAAACTTTTGCAAACATATTTAGATAGTTGGAATATAAATGATTTACATGATGAAATTACAAAAAATATAGAAATAGGATGTAAAATTCCATCACTAAATGTAGTTATTCTTGAACTAGACAAAAATTCAAATTGTGATATTAATATTCATAATACATGTGAAATGTATTTTGATAATGTAAAAATATTAAATAGTAATAATTTAAATATTAGTTGTGATAAAGTAATATTTAGATGATTAATTTTATATCACAAAAAGATAATATAAGATTACTTTTAGGTCAATGGCATACATTAAAAGATATGTGTAATGCTTTAATTACATTTTTTTCAGAATATGGCATTTTTAATTTAGCAGCAAATTTAGGAGTTAAATATTTAGATAAGTTAGAAAAAGTAGTTAATTATTCAGCTACTTATTGTGTTTTAGAATTAATTTGAGTAATAATTAGTATATCAATAAATAAATATTTAAAATATAGAAATAAAACTATAAAAGATATTAAAAGTGAAAATAATAATATATTGAAAGTATGGTATTATTATTTTTGTTGGGCTGAATATTAGTTTGACATAAAATAGGAATTAGAAGAGGAAATTATGATATGCAATTTAAAAATTTAGTAGCATTTGTACCACTTTTCACAGTTGCTGGAAAAAGTAATTATGCAATATCAGTAACACATTTTTTGTCATATATTAATAATAATTTATCTTTACAAAAGCTTCTTCAATATATTTATGCAGTTAATCTTACTCATCTTGAATATTATTTTGCATTTGATAAAGCATTAGAACGATTTAGAGTAAAATTTGTAAAATAAAACATTAGCGGAAATCATATGGATAGTGAGAATTTAAAATTACAAATATAATCTATACAAGCTGAAAGAGACTGCTGTTAGTGATAATCCATTTGCGTCACTAGATGACTGCGCTAACTAATGTCACCAATGATTACTAAGAAAATCGTGATCATCATTTTCACTAATTTCATTGTTATCACAGTTATCGTTGTAATAATTATTTTCTTTATTATTATGTTTATCATTATTTTATTTAATATATTTATTTTCATAGCCATATTTACTTTCACTATTATATTTATTATCTCTATCTTATAATTGTATTTTATATAAATATCCTGTATTGTCGCTTTGACAAACTAACAAGTATCTATCGTACAATTAATAAAGTATAATCTTAACAACCTAAAAACTATATCTTTGCCAATATCTATTTCCTTGAAATATAAATCATCAATAAAGACGACCTGACCTTTCAACTTAAATAAATTCGTGTTTATTTCTTTCATAGTTTACGACTTAAACTCCCTGTTAGCAAATAAGCTTTGTTATCCTAACGACGTAATGTTTAGACTTAACAATATATAAAAATTTACAAGATGAAAATATAGGTAGATTTTTATCATGGATTACGAGAGAAACCCTAGAATTTGTTTCTATTCCTAATTCTACTTTGCCACCAAAGCCAAAGAAAATGGTTGAAGTTGATTCTGATAAAGAACTTGCTGAGCTCACAAAAAAGCAGTTAAAGTTACATGTAGCTAAAGCAATTAAAAAAGCTGTGAAGACACAACAGCAGTATTCTATCTGTAATTGAACTGCACATAATTCTCGCAAATACACTTGAAAAAAGAAAAAGAAGAACAAGTTTAAGAAAGCTAAAGTTAATCTCGTTATTATAGATTCAGATTCTGATTTAGATTCAGATTTTAACACCTCATTCAGTAATACATCGTCTAGTGATGATTCTAATTCTGATATAAATTCTTCTGATTATAGAGGTGATATTACTATTAATATTGCCAAATCAAAAAAAAGTAAAATGTAGCGGAAAAAAAGACTCTTTTAGTAATAAAGTTCTAAGACTGCGAAAGTCACGCAAGACAAAACTGAGGCTAGAAGCACTAAACCTTGATTAGAAAAATAGTAATACTAATTCTTTTTTATCTAAAGCTAGTCAGGAAATTATTCGTAAAATAGTTTGAAGTGAGCTTAGTTTTACCCTTCGAGAAGAACTTAAAAAGATCCTCCTCTGTATATGATTCAAGTCTTTCTGCTAGATACTAAGAAGTCAGATCAGGGAAAAAACATCAAATCTAAAGCCAATAATTTTTCATCTTTTCAAGAATCAGCTCCTGCAATACCTGACTCAGATGAAGAGAAACTTTGGATGATCTGATGGAAATTGATTTCATCTAGAGAAGGGAGCTGAAAACAAGTATTATGACAGTAAAGTGTAAAATCAAACGTTTAAAGATTCTAACTATGACAGTTGACTCTGAAGCTGAGCCTTCTATCATAACAGAAAATATCGTTAAACGTGTAAGGGCTAAAATTGATAAATCTGAAACACATGATCTCAGCGGTATTGCTACTGTTCTGGTTGAATCTGTTAGAGTTATCCGTAAATTACCTATTACTTTAGCTCCTGGCTATACTATTCATAAAGATTTTATTATTATGAAATACCACAAGCTGACGCTAATATTTTTCAACCAACTTTTAAAGAAATACAATTGCACAATAGATTGAAAAACCAATGAGCTAAAGATCTCTCTTAATGGGAAAGACTATATTATTCCAGTTACCATACATAAGGTTAAGAATAAGCTCAAGGTGAACTATGCAAATATTACTCTTGAATGTGATGATCTGCCAGCTTCAAACAAGATTTCTCAGGACCTGCAAGACTTAAGTGAAGATAGCACATTAAAAAAACATAAGTTATGAAAAGCTCAAAAAAATGTTATACGATTCTCTCAAATCTAAAGCAGAACTCAATAATATATGAAAAAGATTGCAGATTCGTTATAATGAGCTATTAGATAATAGCCAATAAGTGAGCTACCTCTACTTTACTTTTTTTATTTTCTTTAATACCCTTCTCATAAAATGCTCTTAATTCTTTTCCATGTAATCCTTTACCCTGAACAACTTCAGCTGAGTTTTCTGGGGTTGACTTAGTCTGAATGGATTCTAAGAGGGCAACATTAGGCGATTCAGTGATATGAACAGACTTGACTTTTAAATTCCTTTCCCCAGTCTTTTTTACCTTATTTTCAGGAATAATGGTACTCGAGAACTTGTAAAGGTCTGTCTTTTCTCCATAGGATGAATCAGCATTTGTTGATACCATCTTTTTAGAATCTGAAGATGGGTTTATTGATGGATATGATACGATTTCTTTAGGATCTATTGGGGGATGAACTTCTCTCCATATTTAGTATACCCATTGAAATGATATTTTATATTTGTTTGCTATAACTTCTGATGCTCGCTTCATTGAATTTTTAGCACTAATAATGTTCTGAATATTTTTTTCTGATAAGTGGGTTGCATCTGAGTGTTAGTAGCAATTCATTTTTTCTTATAGTCAGAAAAAATCTGTCGATAAATATTCGATATACATTCGATATGTATATTCAGTACACATTTGATATACATTCGATACATCTGATATATATCCAGTATGTTTAGTACATTCGATGTATTTAGTATATTCAGAACATTTGGTATATTCAGTATATTTAAAATATATATAGTATACATCTGATATATATGATGCATTCGGTATATCTGGTATATTCAATAGATTTGATATATATTCAGTTTAGAAATTTCAGTCATTTTTTTTCTATTATAGTAGTAGACAAGTTGAAAAAAAGGCCATGAATATTATACATACCTTGAAAGATGTCAATAAAAAAAGTAATACCCAACTGTAACTGGGTGTTGGCTTGGTACTATATATGAGCAAGAGCTCGAAAAGAAATTATATTCTGCTTTCAGCTTCTAAGGCTGAACTTAGGGATCTTAATGGAAAGTTAATAGGTAAGTATAATGAGTAAACAAAAGAGTATCAGCGAAGTTATAGTGATATTAGAAATAAGATTAGCCAGTTAAATACATCTAGTGCTAAAGTTAGATCCTAACTTATTTTTAAACGGAAGTCTCATTCTGAAAGTTGATGTGAGCTTGAAGCCAAATATACTACTGAAATCTAATCGCTCAAATCAAAGATTAAAGCATTAAAGAGAGAGGAAACTTTGGCTCAAAAAGTTTCATCTACTGACAAGGTCCAGATTCTTTCTCTTAAACTAAAATATGTGAATTGGAAGGCAAGTTGAAAGACATAGATCTAAAGCGTACATATTATGATTTGGATGTAATGAGAGGGGTAATAGAAGGACCAGCCCAAATAAGCTTATCTAATCCCAATGTGATTGATTCTCTCAGGTTTAAATTAAATCGAGTGAAAAAAAACCTTAATTCAAAAAATTATGAAATAGAATGTATGAAAAAAGGGAAAGAGTTATCAAATAGCATATACAAACGGGAAATAGATATTCTGTCTTCAGGACGATTAAAGTTAATAGATGAAAATAGGTCTCTCAAGGACCAGTTAGTGTTAAAGACAAATACTTCATCCTAAATAATTTCTGAAACAGCCCATCCTGGAAAATTTATTTTGAGTGAAAGGATTCCTTTAGAATCAGAAGCAATACTATTGATCCTAAAAATACCTCTTATACCAGTGACTGCTCCTATCATTACAAGTTTTCTAATGATGCTAATGGTAATGTATTCTATACTTGCAATCATATGATTTATAGCCAGGAAATAGTAAAATTCGTGAAAAAAAAGTAACTAATATTCTACCTACGAAAATTATATAAATAAGGATTATGCAAAACGTCTCTTAATCAAACCAGATTATTATTATTTTCAATTTTAATCGACTACTGTATAAATACTGGCATAAGTGAAACTTCTTCAAATCTTTTTTCAATACAGGCTAATATCATTTTTGGTAAATCTTTAGGCAGGTTTATTAAGATTTTTTCTGCTTGAAATATCGTAAACGCTAATTACTAGCCAATATGAATTCAATCGCCTCCCTTACCATTATGCCTATGTTGTAGTAAAAATCGATAGTCATCTATTATAATATTTCTCATCTCCTCCTATTCTGATATTATTTTACAAAATATCTGCCTATATCCTTTCATGATTAGGAGATAGATTTCATTGGATTTGAAGTCTATATATTAGGAAACTTTTTCCTATAGTTCAGCCATTATATCAATAAAGCTTATCTTTAAAATATGCAGATTTTTTCAGCTAGATCGTGTTTTAAGAATACAGTTTTGCCAAATTATTATATGTGAAAAATACTAATAATCATCTCTGAGTATATCTAAAGTCAGGCTATATGATCGAAGGCCAAAAGTTCAAAGATAGAAATTGAAGTAAACCAGTATTATTACATGAGAAAAAATATATAAATAATATTATGCAAAGTGCCTTAATAGCTAAGTATTCTTAGTTGAAATTATCACATCCCGCTAAGAGTACTTATCTATATAATCTATTTAAGTGCTTTGCTTTAGCGCCTCTGGCTTAGTTACATTCTCAAGATGAAAATACTATAAATTACTAATGTCATCTAGTGCCTCAATTTCTAATATGTGAGGTAAGGCGAATAGGTTAGCAATTATCTCATTTTTTCACATGGATAAAACTGGTTTGATTTTTTCTGGAATTGATATATACTCTTTGTAACGAATATGATAGACTAATTTGTGAAAGAATAAATTATAATCTTCAATATATTTTATAAGCTTGCTAGGATATCAAACAAAATTAAAACATATTTTTTCCTTCATTTCATCATCTACTGAAAGGTTTTGATCTTTTGTAATTTTTATAGCTCATTTCATGAATCTTCCCTATAATATCTTGATAGGATTACTTTTCATGAAAATCTCATAATTAAGCCATTCACCATGGAATATTTTGTATAAACTGCCTATCTTTTGATATAACATTTCTTGTACTTTTTAATTGTATTTCTATAAGTACACTTATAAATAATCCCATAAAATCCCATCATCTTGGAAGTAATATCATTAACTATGATATTCTCCTTCACGAAACCCTCAAGCTATAATTTGGCCTTCTTTTATGTATAATCATCTATTTGTTTATATTTCTCATCCAGATCCTTGATTTACATTATCTTATCTGAGAGAGCTGGTACGTACTTCTTATTATATATGATTAAAGCTCTGAACAGTTTGGAATAATCTGAAAATTTTCAGTTTGGATCAACTTCAGTTCAGTTTCAGATTGCAAAAATTTCAATCTGAAAATTTTCGGTTCAGTTCAGATTTTTTTCGGATTATAAATCTAA
>CAJVPQ010002915.1:0-12403 GCA_910591825.1 Funneliformis caledonium
CAAGTAGCATAATACAATGTATAGAAATACTAAGTATAAAATTACATGTAAATTTCCCAAATCTTCAAAATAAAAATTTTAAGCGAATATGCTTGTTAGCAAAATACTGGGACAGTGATAGTATCCAAAAGTAGTCGATGTGGTAGTAGCCAAAAGTAATCAATATAATAATACCTAAAAATAATTGATGTAGTAGTACCCAAAGTATCCTAGTGTAGAAACCATATGAGAAAGAGTTCTAGGAATGTAAGGGTAAAAAATAAGGTATAAATTTGGTAGTATATCAAAGTAAAATAATATATAAGAAGAAAATAAGAAGTTATGCTTTGGTGTACTACCACTGATAGGCAGGAAAGAGATCAGGAAGGCAGAAAGATTCAGGAAAATACACGAAAAAAGGTATGAAAGCAATATAACCTGAACTAATTTGGCACTTCGTGTTTCATCCTCAGCAATCAAAAGGGTCACAAAAGGCAAGATTGCAAGAATGGCACAATATCAGCACTTTATGCCTCACCTGGTAATCAAAAAGTGAGTGAATAGATTGCAGTACATATTCGGCAAATAGATAGATTGCAAATTTAGCACTTCGTGTCTCATCTGGCAATCAAATGGGCATCTCCAAACCTTTAACCAACTGATTCATCAGACTGAACCCCAAATATTCCTCAAAAGTATCGAGAAAGTGATGGGAAAGTGCTAAGAACTCAAGACATAGAAAATTTTCGCTTAATTTCGGCCAGCACTATTCCATAATTTTGGCTGAAATTGGAATACAATAACTCAGCATCCAAGCTGGCATATAAGTGATCTGAAACTGGCGAATTAATAGAACTACACTAGCACCTTACCAATTCCTCACCAGTTCCATGACAGTTCCAGATCACTATCATGGCACTATCATGACGCTGAGTTGGATTCTCAAATCATGTGTCCTAAAGATCAGTTGAAATTATGACATAGTCAGCCAAAATTAAACGCAAATTTACTGCACCACCTGATACAATATTTTTTTACCGTATTTTAACATCTAGAAAGGTAACCAAATAGGCGCGAATTCTTAATATAGAACTAGTATCCAAACTAGCATAGAGGGCCAGCACTCCCATTATAGAATCAGGTATTCAAAGAAGACTGGAAAGGCAGAACTAACAATATAGATTTTATTATATAAATGGATTAGGAACAAGAAGAAAGCAGTCACTATTAGATCATGACATCACTATTAAATTAAAGCACTACCAGTCACTATTAGACTATGAAGTTGCCACCATATTATACAGAAAACAGTTGAAATAATATTATAAACGTAAAGGAGCTACCCATAGGTAGGTTATGAAGTCCCTATCAGATTATGAATAATAGGTTATGAAGTTACTACCAGATTATGAAATTAGATTATGATATCACCGTTATATTATGAAGTTATTTTTATATTATGAAGTTACCATTATATTATGAAGATACTGGCAGACTATGAAGTCACCATTATATTATAAAGATATCGGCAGACTATGAAGTTACCTTCATAACCTAATCTAAGTTGCATTTGATTTCATAATATAATTATATTATGAAGTCACATGCGACTAAACTAGTTAAGAATTTTTAAAATTTTATCAAATAATTATTTTATTTATATAATATAGATTTATATTTTTTTAGATAATATAAATATTATTCTTATATTTATATATTTTATATACATTTTTATTTTATAAATATAATAAATTGTAATATTATTTTTTTTATTTTAATATTATTTTTTTATGATTTAAAAATTCTTATTTTAATTGATAGTTTAAATAATTTTTTTAGAATAATAAATTAAATATTATTAATAAATGTTAATTTAATTTAACTATTATTTTTTAAATCATTTATAAATCTAATAATAAAATTAAAAAAAAATATTAATAAATAATAAATAAAATATTTGCTTAATAAATTTTAACTTAAATTCAAAGATTTATTTGAGCAAATTTCTATTTTGAAATTTTTTTTTAAATAAAAAATGTAAAAATTTACTTAAAAATTCATATTTACTAATAAAATAACTTTTTTTTTTAATAATTAATTTATAAAAAGTAAGTAATGATAAATTTATTTAAAAAACAAGTATATAATTAAATAAAACTTCCTAAAAATTTGATATTTAATACTATTTCTAAATAAATTTTTTTTTGGACGAATCTTTAAATATATTAATAAACATAAACTAATTATATAATTTAAAAATAAAATGAATTTAAAATTTAATTTTATTTGTAAAATTTTCAATCTTGTACAATTTTTTTTTGTATTCAGATTCTCCAAATCCATATAATAAATTTATTTGCTATTATGATTTCCTATTATCACAAAACCAGATCATGATCAATTCAAAAAATTTTACATATTGTCTCACCAACATTATTATCATTAGCGTAACACGAAACATATTGTTGTTACACCCATGATCTTCAAATTCAAGGTACTGTATAAAAAATTCTCATCATTTTCTTTGACAATTTAGAAAGGTAATTTGATAGTTTGTCAAGGCTTGAGCACTACCGCTTAAGATTTATCGAGAAGCCTCAAGAAGTAAAATTTCTTAACAAAAATTTAGATGTCAATTGATTAAACAAAAACCTGTAAATGCCCCAGAAAACCATTGATTTAAAAAGAAGAATGAAACTGCCCCAGAACTTGTTGTCAATAAGTGATGCAGCTGTGATGCACTCAGAATACCTTTATGTACGATACTGTAGATTCGATATTCCGCCGAATTATCACTTTACCTGTTGTGCTATAACAAAATGGCGCCATCCATATTCAAATAAAAAAATAATATATTTTTTATAGTAAGGCGTTCAAACTAATATCATAATCGTCATCTGATTTGCCCGTTAAAATTGGAAGGTTGTGTAATAATCCCCTTAGCTTTTCTCTGCAGTTTTGCGGCAGCTGCCAATCATCTTACTCCCCTGCGTGTGGCTTGTCCGGCCTCCCTTTTTTTTTTCTACTTTTTCGCTTCCCAAGTGACCCCGATCGCTTTTTGTTCTATTTATGCGACAATTATCTTGACATCACTCGATAGATTGGGACACACAGCCCCCGAATCTCCTTTGATTGACACGTCTTCGTGAAGTGGGCCTTATATAAAGCACAAGTCAGCTTATCTAGATAAAAAAAAAAATAAAAGCAGTTTCGGAAACTTTACCAAAATGAACTATAACGAGAATAATTTACCTGAAGCAATAGGAGCGACGGCGGCAACACAAGAACGTCCTCAACAACAACAAGTTCATCCAGCTCCCCAAATGTTTGATGCTTTTCATCAATCACCACACGGAGAATTCAAACCCACCTTTTATAATCCTTTTGAAGTGAAACATAGACGTCGAACTTCTCGTCAGCAATTAAAAGTTCTCGAAAAGGCTTTCAATGAAAATCCAAAACCTCATGCTGCTGTTCGTCAAGCGTTAGCTCAAAAGCTAAATATGACCCCTCGTGGTGTGCAGGTCTGGTTTCAAAACAGACGTGCTAAAGCAAAAAAACAAAAGAATGTCGAAGACAATCCTTCACCCGAGAGTAATATTGCTGTGTCTAGTCCTACGGACTCATTAGAAACCTTCTTTTCTAACGCTGACTCGACGGCAACTACTTCAACTGACCATGTAACTCAAGCTAACATTACTACTGATCCATCGATGGAAAATATTAATGAGCGAGCTATTGCAGAAAGTATTCCTAATAGTCCTCAAGGCAACAAACCTTATCATTGTGGATTTAGTACAAACCAGTCTGAACCTTTCTATGCTGAAGAACAAAAATCCGTTGTTAGTGAAATTCTTTCACACACGGAGAATGATCAAGCTCCAAAAAGATCTCGCCCGAAGCCAAACATTGACCCCCTTAAAACTACTTGGGATACTCCAGAAGAATATGAGCATATGGTTCAACAAAGACAAATTCATCAACTTCTTCAAAAAACTACGAGTTCTCAGCAAGATGATAGTAGTGAATGGATGCATTCAAATGTTTCTTCCGCTTCTACCGTGGCATCTGAGTATGTTTATGATCACATGGATAGTCTTATCCCTCTTTCTACTCCACAATCTGCCGTAACCATCCCGGATTATTTCACCGAGTACACTTACAGCCCTACAGTTAGTTCCGTGATTAGCGAAAAAGATGCCATTGACAACAACGAACCTTTGAATCCGACTTCCTTCGCTAATGTTCGTCGTAATTCCTGTCCCGAGTTAATGGTTTCGATTCTAAACATGAAGCTCGGAACTACCGAAGAGAAACGATCCCTTTCGACCATTATTGAGGACGAAACACTTTATAATGATGCTAACTTGCATCAATTTTTAGCCGTTCCTACTCAAGTAATTATTTTAATTAAAGTATTAAATCAAATTTTAAAGTGAATAAAATGATTAAAACGTTTATTTAATTTTTAGGTGAAGCGCCGTTTTTCTGAACCTATCAATCGATACATATCTAATGTTTCAGATTTTCATTCCGGACACGGACATTCATTGGGAACGACCATGTCAAGTATGACATCCAACCAAGCATTTTCGTTCAATTTGTTAGGAAGCAACCAACCACATGACAACAATGTCAATTCTGCGCCAGAATTGCTTAGAGGACATAGCTTAGATTCGACAGTTTGGCCCACTCTGAAGGAACGTCAAATGTGGAATTATGGTATGGATCTCAAGGCTGCCAAATTGCCTATCGTTGATACCACTGATTTAAAGGTTAACGATGGTAGTGCTATTGGTGTTGCACATTGGAGTCCTTTAACCCCTTCCGAAATTGATGCTAATTCTGTCAATTCCAGTATGACTATGACCATGACCGATGAAATGGGTTTCATGCATTTGTATGGTAACTCGAATGATCAAGTGGTCAGATAACTTTTTAATAATTTTATGTTATATGAAAAAAGAAAGGCCAAGCGAGATTAAAAATTTAAAATAAAAAGGTAACTTGGGTAAGCAATTGAAATAAGTTACGAGCCATAATTTCTCGTTTCTTCCTGTTTTGCTTCTCATTTCATACCTTAATTTATATTATATAAGATTTTTTTTTTTTTTAATATCCACTGCTCTTCATTTTTCGAAGGGTATAATATATATATATAAAATTTCCGTATTTTTATATGGGAACTTACTATATATATAACCTTGTATTATATCTATTTTTTTTTATTTATGAGTATGATTTCTCTTTTCATTTTCTCCTTTGTAAATCTCATCACCCTTTTTGGAGGTATTACCTCTTTTGTAAATAGCCATCATCTATTCTCGCAAAGGCCTCTGTAAGATTATTATTATTATTATTATTATTATTTTTTTTTACGGGCGAATCCGGAAGGAACGATTTCGCTTGATAGAAAGAATTAATTTTATGGACTTTAGGAATTTTTAGTTATATACGGTATGAATTCAATATCAAGAATTTTTTTTTTTTTTTTTTTTAACTTGAGAGGTACTTGGGATGCAATCGTTTCGGTTCATGCTTTGTAAATTTCACATGATTGATATCAATCAAGTATCTACTCGCGCACTCACTTTATTTCATTTCCTTTTTTTATTTAGTTTTTTTTAGTACATATTTTTTTCTTTTTTATCTCAAATCCTTTTCTCGTACATATCTTTGGTGGGTTAAATTTTTGTTCAAATTTCAAATTCCCATTCCACCGACTTTTCCCCTTTTTTTTTTTTTTTTGTCATTTTTTCTCTTTTCCATTCCTTTCTTCCTTTTTTAAATATGTTTTTTTCTGTGTATAACTGAAACAATTTTTTTTTTGTAAATATAAATACAGTAAATTTATGTATATGGTATTTATTTGTGATTAACAAACTTTCCAAGTCACTCTTTCCTTATTTTTTGTGGTCTGGGGATATCTTTTTTTTTCTTGGTAATTAAATGAAAATTGCAAGTTTTTTTTTTTTTTTTTCCTTTTTATATAGATATATTTATTTATTTATGATTTGACGCGCGAGATTGACGCGATCATAATACATCAAAAATGCATAATTGATATAAAAAATTTTGACACGGAAATCATAATTGATTCGCAAATAAAATATTGCACTTTTTTTTATTATGCGACCGAGAATGAAATAACAAATTACATATGGGTAGATTGCTAGGAAAATCAGGTTCCGGGAATTTTTTAGCAAAATTGAGATTTTTATTGCATTTTAGTTTTTGATGTAATTAGATTAAAATGTATTAAGCTCTTAATTTTAGTCAAAAATTTCTCGGAACCTGATTTTCCTAGAAACACTCCCATATATAGTAAAGTAAATACATGGATGGCATAATTCGATCAATTACATTACATGTTTGTAAACCAGCTGTGTGTTGAACACGTGAGAAGGAATGATTGGTTGATTTTTGATTGATTGATTTTCATTGATTATATCACATATAACATATAACAAATCATGTCTTACATATCACATTTCCATATCACTGTTTCTGTCACATAAATATTTTCCTGCAAAACAAAAAGTAAAACAATTGAAAATAAATTTGAATGTTTATATTATTAGAAATTGTAGAATAGGTAAAAATTATTTGATTGTACTGTTAAATGTCGATCACATTTGGTGAATAGTTGTTTCGGGGTTAAGAGTCCTTTTTGATTGTTTTCTTTTTTTTTTTTTTTTGGTCAGTTTATTTTGTGATTTATTTAGGATCAAAAAACAAGGTTGGTCGTTCAATCTGAAAAAAAAAAAACGCCCATTTCCCATTTTTGAAGGTTGGTATAACCTACTGCGGTGCATGAGAATTGGTGTAACACTTAACATCTATTTCTTTTTTTAAATCATTTTTGGAAAAATCTTTTGTAGAAAAAAGACGAACAGATTAGGAAATAGAAGAATAACCATAATAATAAAATGATTCACACTTCAAAACGACCAACACCTCGTTGTTTTTATATAATAACTCTTTCACTTTTTATGTCTTCGTTGTACATAACACTTTCGTTTGGTGGATTATTACCATCAATTTTTGTAACCACTTCAAAAATCTATGAAGAAATATATGAAGCAGATACCTTAGACTTCTTGATCATAGGTGATTGGGGAAATTCTGGTGTAGGCAAAGATTTAAAGCACGGACCTCAAGCTAATGTTTCTAAAGCGATGGAATACGTTGCGAATAAGTATGATAGTAAATTTATCGTGAACGTTGGTGGTCCGTACAAGTATGATTTCAACAGATAAAATTTAAAAAAAAAATTGAAAAAAAAAGAATAAATTAAATAAATATATTATTATTATTATTATTTTTTTTTTTTTTTTGATCAGATAATTTTTATAAAAGGTCTGCAAAAGATTACCAAGGAATACTTAGCGTCAATGATTCAAAATGGGAAGAGATCTGGTTAAAGGTATATAATAGTACAAATTTAAGAAGGCTTACGTGGTATACGATAGCTGGCAATCATGATTGGTTAGTAAAAATTTATCTTGAAAAAAAAAAAAAAAATGAATGAATGAATGATTTTATTGAATTGGGAATTAAAAAAAACAAGGAAAAAAAAAAAAAAAAAAAATTTTTATTTTTGATATCACGTCGTTATTTTAGGTATACAAACGTCACAGCCCAAATTGATTATAGTCTGACCGTAAACTCCCGATTTTTCTTTCCTTCATTATTTTATGTTCGTTCAACTTTATTTGGAAAGGATTTGAATCTAAAAGCGGTTTGGATTCATATCGATACAAATATCTTTTATTATGATGTTGATTCAATCGTAGAGATCAAAATGGAAGGATTAAAATCCAACCTTTTGAATTTTGGATTTCATACTCAACAAGCGGTAGAAGAAAAATTCAAGTGGATAGAGCAAAGCTTAATAGATAATCAGGATGCGGATTATATTTTTGTTATAGGTGAGATCTCAAGTGAATTAACAAGTGATAGACATTTTTTTACTAAGTTGATTTTTTTTTAATACATATTGAAAGGACATCATCCATTGATTGGAATATGTTCACAAGTGAATCATATGCCACGACTTCTTGAATTATTGGAAGAATATTATGTGAGCGCGTATTTTTCCGGTCATAACCATGTGTTAGAATACAAATCACCGATTAAATCTTCCCCCGTAGCCTTTTTTATTTCTGGGGCCGGATGTAAAACTGGGTTTGGATGTGAGGGAAAAGATTGGGGAATGCCGAGAGGAGCATATGGGTTTGTACACGCAAACATTAAGGAAGAAACGATGGATTTTGAATTTGTAGATGCTACTAAATTAAATAAACTTTCTGCTGGTAAGATAGTTTATAATGGAACGATAAATTCTCGATCATATTGGTATCCCAAATTATAACATAACATAAGACTTTTGAAGAAACAAAATAAAAGTTTATAAATTAATCTAATGTAATATTTTATATATTTTTTATTTATTTATATCAGTATTATATTTTATAGAGTTTTTTTTTTTTTTTACTACAAGATAAATTATTACAAAACTTCTCTCTCTTTCTCTCTTTTTTGAGAGAATATATTAAATTCTATATATAATTACCGACAATAAATTAAGGAACTTTATTGAAAGACGTAATTAGGTTAGTGATATCGACAGCGACGTTCATAAGTTTTACGAATAGCATCATCAAGTCGTCGTGTTTCTGCCAACAAAGCTTGTCGTTCATCCGGTTCTTGACGATGAATGTGAATGGTATGGATGATTAATACGACAGCTAATAGCAGGCAGATAAGCTAAAAAAAAAAAAACGAATATTATAATTAACATCATTACATGAAGAGAATTTTCAAAGGAAGTGGATACGTACTTCTAATAATCCTAAAACTACTCCTACAATTCCAATCGTTTGTAAACTATATGTTAAAGAAAATTTCATTGATTCATAACATGGCGTATAATATGTACACGGAAGTACGACGCGATCAGAAAGGCTATTAAATCCGCAACAATGGAAATAATTTTCTACATCAAGTATAAGTTGTTTATCATCCTGGAATGCTTTTGACCATGACTTGTCAAGGATTGAATCAACCTTAATAAATTGGGAAGAAAATTTTAATAACAATCACTTGAAACGGGCAAGGAATCTTTGATATTGAAATTTTTACTTACATCTTGATGATATGCGAAGGCGATACTACCAATAACTGGTGAAGAAGAAAATAAAATTTAGAACTTGATATGTATTTCTTGTAAAATTAAAAAAGTTTAACTTGATTCAAATATTATGCTTACCGATTTGAAAGATTATGCATATGAATAATGATATTACGTAAACCTTCAAGAAAGTAATCTTTTGATTTGCTGCGCCATAACACCCTACCGAAAAGTAAATTTCAATTTTAAAAAAGTGGCGAGATGTTATTAACAACAAATCTCCTTACCTAAGAAACTGACAAGCGAAATCAGTCCACCCAAAGAAATAAGAACGTGTGGAAAATGATACTCAATGGTCGACGACGTCACGTGAGATACCTCAGATTCAGTACTGAAGAGATAATATCCTAATTGTAATTTTTTAAAAATGTAATTGTAATTTAACATTCAAAATATTCAACGAAGACGAGCATGAAATATAAATTTTTTTTAATTTTATTAATAATAACGTACCTACAGCAATTAGAATAAAACCCGAAAGCTGGATAAAAGATTTTTTTTTAAAAAAAAAAAAACAAAAAAAAAAAAAAAAAATGAAAAGGATATTTTTTTTTTTTGGTTACATTAAAATGACTTTTTTTAAAAAAATTTTCATACCAATGATAAAAAGTTCAACACCACGATCACATTTTTTATCGCCGCAAATGTAAAGGAACCTTTACCCATATTTTATTTTGTTTTTAAAAAAATATTTATTCGGAGAAAAAAAATAAAATGGGAATTCTTTTAAATCTGAACTGAATAAATAATATAAATAAATAAATAAAAGTCCAACCCTTTGTTTACAATAAATATCCATAAAAGGGTAATGAAATTAAGGTTTACAAAAAATGTGGGAATAAATTTTGTCAGTAAGGTTGATCCAAGTTCATAACTAATCATTTAAATCTCGAAAAAAGAAACCCTTATTACCATAAGTGGCTTAAATTCTCAAGATCTTTATCACGAACCGCAGGACAGGGTCCCTTAAATTCAAAATAATAATATGACATAAGAAAATTAATTTATACTATTTGAATCATGGTGTAAATACAACACTATCACTATCATTCTCGTTTTAGACAGGAATTCCTTATTAATATCATGAAATATTTTTAGTTAGTTGACATTTCAAGTCAAAGGTTTCAAGAATTTAACATGTTTATTCGATAACAAAAAAAAAATTTTTTTAATAACCAATGCTTGAAATAGAAAATAGTGGGAAATCTCAAAGTTACAAACATCTGGTTGAATTCAATTCAGAATCCATTTTTAGTCCTGGAAGAATCATGTTTTACTAATATGGGGGAAATTCTTGTGATCAATGGTGCGAAATTCTAGAATCATATGATATTTATGACGACAGTTTCTGCGCCAATATTATTGTTAATCAACAAAAAATATTTTCTCGTTTTTCCTCAACTTTCTATAAATGCTAAAATTCACAATTTTGAAAAGTTTCTAAAGGTAAAACCTTTGTAGAAAGGATACCTTCAACAACGACTCAAGTATTTCGAAGACAGTCGCGAGGCTGTTAAAAAAAAAGAAGTATGATAAACTTGTACTATGGTAGGCAGTCAGGCATTTGCAACAATTTCCGGATCGTTCTGCGCTCCATTCGAAAGTTTCTTTGTTAATAAAAAACCTGGAGGTTAAAGAAACAAAGGAGCCTAGGTTGTTTGTTGGTCATAAGCCTAGGTTCTAATACAACTTCTGTTATAATCATAGTCTCCTGAAATTTTCACACTTAATTAGGACCCAAGCCGAAGGTATAAATGAAAGTATGAATCTGTAGAAGCTAAAAAACATTTGATTATATAACTATGTCATTTTTGATTTCTGCCGCTTGATTTCCTCCTTATGGTTCTTGTGTTGGCGGGTTTCTAAGCGTTCTTGATTTCCTCCTTGTAGCCCCTGTGTAGGATTCAAGCACGATTTGATTTCAGTCTTATGGCCTTATAATAACGAATGAACTATTGAAATATATAGGTAATTTGGACAATTGATTAATAAATACTATATCAACTTTTTTTTGATTCAGATAAAAAGACAATCAACACGATCTGATAATAAGGAGACCACCAATATGGCGAGATGAAGGAATCAATGATGTTTTAAACTTTGATCTCGCTTATCTTTGTTGTCTCGACCCTCAAAATGTGAACTCAAAAATCATCTGGGCGTTATATCCAAATCATTTTAAAAAAGAAATTATATTAATTAAACGTCCAAGTCTAGATTAAAGAAAGGGTTATTTCTATAAAAAATAAAATAAAATAAAATAAATAAAATAACCCAATTGTTTTTCTAGTTAATTTAATGTTAAAATTTATTATATATTTCAAATTAAAGTTTTTTATCTAATAATAACAGTAACAAGTTTTTGTATTGAAAAAAAAAAAAAAAAAAAATTTTACCTATTTTAGCATTTAAGCTTAAATAAATAAGTTTGAACCTTTTTTAAGTTATATTTTATAATCTCTAATAATATAAAATTTTTTTAAGAATCTGAAAAAAAAATTTTTAAATAAAAGTATTTTAGAATTATTATTTTAATATTTATTATAAATATAAATTATCTTAAAAATAATTATTATTTATAAAAAAATTAATATAAATTATATTTTTATAATAAAATTATAATAATCAAATATAAAATAGATTAATTATAATAATCAAAAATTATATTTCTTAAATAATAGCCATAATTTGCTACATTATTAATTAATTTTTATTTTAAAAAATATAAATTATAATAACTATATATTTTTTTATAATTTAACTTATATTTTTTGATAATTAAAATCTAAATATATAAATTTAAATATAATTTTATATTTTGATATATTTTATATAAAAAAATATTTTTATAATAATTTTATTATATTATTTACATAAGTTAAAACATAATCATTCAGAAGAATCATTATCTAAATTAATTTTGTATAATAATCAATACTTAAATAAGCATTAGACTTAATTTATATTATCTGAATTTTTATTATATAAATATTTATTAATATAATTCAGATAAATAAATCATTAAGCAAAAATGAATTTCTTTTGATATACAATATATTATATCATTTATTTATTAAAATTATAGCCAAATATTAAACATGTTTTTATTTACTAATAAGAATATATCAGAAATATATTTGCTATATATATTATAAACTGGAATAATACAATCTCTTAACAGTTCATAAAATTCATTATTCTAAGTTTAATATTATATAAACAATCATCTTC
>CAJVPQ010002916.1:0-12399 GCA_910591825.1 Funneliformis caledonium
TTCCTTATAAAATATAAGGAAATGTGATACAGAATTTTAAAAAACGTATACAAAACTTATTTATAATAATGAAAAAATGTATGCAAATTTTTTATAGGAATAGTAACAAGGTAGCGGTAGTTTAATTATTATTTTCTGAATGCTGTATATTAATTATACCTATTCATTTTAAATTCAAATAAACGTATCATAGTATTACATCATTAAACTAAAAAAAAATCATTAATTATAATGATATGCAATATAAGTTTAAAATAAGTATATCAAAGAGAGACTCTAAGGAAGGAAGTTAAAGAAAATATAATAATAATAAAGTAATTATTAAAATATTTTATTAAAATTATATAGTTATTAATTATAGGATTATTATATATAATAAAAGATATGATAAAACTCTTTTGATATGATAAAAGCTTTTGAAATTATATTAAAAATATAAAAAAAGATATGATAAAATTATTTTAAGAAGATTTTAGCAAGCATCTTTAATTCTAACTTAACTTTTACTTAATCTAATTTAATAATATTAAAGTTAACTCCTAAAAATTTAGTATGATAAAAATTATACTTAATATCATAACACGTGATTTAAAGATAACATTGCAACTAGTTACAACCAGTAATAAATAAGCATTACAGGGTTATAACTAGTTATTACATTAATAAAAATTGAGTTGCAACTAGTTTCAACTGGTGATAAATAAGCATTATATGGTTGCAACTAGTTGCAACACCATCTTTAATCACATGATATACTCTACTCATTATTTTTATCCTATTTTACTTCTTTTTATAATATCTATTTAATTTATCAGGTCATATATACTTATTAGATAATGTTAATTATAACAATTAGCAGTTTTCTTACAAAACAATTTACAAGTTTTTAAAATACTTAATAAATTAAAGAACAGTTAGGATATGATATAATGTAATAAATTTTCTAATTCAAATCCTAATTCTAATACTAACATTAATAATAAATATCTAATAAATAAAATATGGTTTGCCTTTTTTCAAGGTGACATTATATAAGTCTAATAAAAGTCACATGTATAAAAATGTTCTGTTAATACTAGTAATATAAAACTAACAATAAGATTTTAAAATATATTATAATAAAATAGATATTATAAAAGGAGTAGAGTATGATAGAGATGATAAGTAGAATATATCACGTATTATAATATTGAGTACTCAACCTGCCCTAAACTACCTAAATTAATCCTAACATACTATCATTAATACCAACTCCTAACAATTTAATATGACAAACCATACTTATTATCATAACACGTGATATACTTTACTCCTATTCATCTTACCGATCACGTGTTATGATGTTGAGTATGGTTTTGTTATACTGAATTTTTAGGTGTTTGTATTAATACTATAGGTTAGGGTTAGAAAAAAATATACTCAACATTATAAGTCAACTCATCTTCGTATCACTCAAATAAAATCCGACTACAATTTTTTAAGGGCGACGTTAGGACGGTTTAATTATGTCATATTTCATTTTTGGAAATGAAAAAATATTTTTCATCCTGCTTAAATGTCACGAATGAAATTTAACTTTGTTCATTTGTGTAGCACACATGATACTAATACCAATGTTAAATTTCAAATTTAAACCTTTATTATCAAAAAAAAGGAATTATTTTGTTTTAAAGAAAAGTAATAATTTGTTTTTTTTTTTTTTTTCGAAAAAAAAGTAAAAAGAATTGATGGTATTATTTATAACATTTACTTGAAATGTATACGAAAAGAAAAAAAAAAAAATATAATAATAATAACCGATCTAAAAAATTTTAAATTAAGTAATTTACGAAAATAATAAAAAAAGTTTTTTTTTTTTTACGATATGAATTACAATTTATTCTATTAGTTTTTACCAACGCGTAATAATGTTTAAAAGTCTTTCATTTCCTTCATTCGTTAATCCTGTTCGTGCATTTGTAATCGTCATGGTGAAATCATCTTTGTAATTAGCACCACATCCTGGAGGACTTGATAAGAAGTAATCCGAATTAATCGTAATTAATTTATCTAAAATTCTATTAATTCCATGTCCATTAAACTCTTTTGTATTTTTTAAAACGATATTATTTTCTAAAACATTTTTAAAAGGATTCATTGTTTTCCAAGTGTTTAACTTTATCGTAGAATTTAAAAGTTCGATTGTTTTATGATAATCTTTGGTTAAAGATTGGCTATGTTTTCCAGAAGAAATTGGATAATCGGTAGTAAAATAAACATTTTCAATTCTCAAACTAGTTTTAATCCTTTTCAAAGTTTCCATCAAACTTTGAGCACATTCAGGTAATTTAGATGAAGGAATAATTGAATTTTCCAAACGCCAATAAATAGCAATGAAAGGTTGTAAATCATTAACGATCCTATCAGCTTCTTGTAAAATAAGTTGCGAGTATTCTATCTTTGGAAGACTTCCAGGGAAAAACGGTTTATGAATATCGTGATTTAATAAAATGATTTCTTCCTCAATTTCATTTAAATGATCTACCAAGAATTTTGAAAATTTTGAACGAGTTTCATTTAATTTCCAAAATCCTTTACCGGTACGAATTTTTTTGAAAATAGTATCTTCATCGAATTTCATTTCGAATTGATCTAAACAATCTTTTTTTTGAATTGATTCCAAAGATTTTGGATTTACGATATTAATAGTGGAATTTAATCCACCACCTGCGACAAAGATGTGTTGAGTAGTTGGTTTCTCATGACGTAACCTTGTCCATTGTTTGAAATTTTTTTGTGAAATGAATGAAGTATGTGGAAATACATGTAAAAGTGATTCAATCGAATAATAAAAATTAAAAGGAAAATTTCTACAGGAAGAAATTCTCGAATGCCCAACATTGGTTAAGACCATTGTGCGATTTAATGCTTTGGCAAGTTGAGTGAAACTTCTCATGTGTTCATTAGCCAAGATCTCATCATCCGGGTGATTATATACGAAAAGAAATTTACACTTATCATTACCACAATATCTTTGATTAATTCCTTCATCACTCATCAATAAAATATTATCGTTGTTGTAATCATCTACATTGGTTTGGTTATTGGTGTGAATTCCTGTTATGATATTCCCATCGTCATCAAGGTCGATCGTTATTTCAGTATGATTCTACAAAAAGGAATAATGAGATCTTTGATATTTTGATAAAAGTTGTTTGATAAGGTTATCACAACTTACCGCGGTCCCATTATCCGGTTTGATAATTTCTTGATCATCATCATAACAGATATAACCCACCACAACCAATAATACGAAAAGATATATGATCGTTCTTTTTAAACATTGGTGAGCTATGAAATAAGGTTGTGGGAACGTTTCCTTTGAATTCATTATTACAAATTTTTTTTTTTTTTTTTTTTTTTTGTTTAATTTGGACGAACGATAGATATGTAAAATAAAACTTTATAAAAAGTTATCCTTTACGTTTACGTAGTTTTCTTTTTTTTATTTTTTTTTTTCAAAAAAAAAAATGTTATTTTATATACAGATTATTTACACTAAAAAAAATTTGCGAGGTTACGTCTGTCAGCTAAAACATACATTCGAATATACGTATAAAGAACACGATTAAGAAACAATCTCTCTCTCTTTTAATAAAAAATAATCCCTTTTGAGAACTACAAAAAATCAACCAATCGAAAAAAAAATGATATTAAAAAAGGGGAGAGAGTGCTTAAAGGAAAAAAAAAAAAAAACCAAAAATATTATTAGCACTATATTTATATTAATTAAAATCGCTATCTTTAATTTGACTGCGTTTTTGTACGATCAAATGTGCATCGGGACCAATTGATACTGCAATTAACTTACTTTGGTAATAACATATACACTAGGTTTGATCATTTAAATTTGTGTAAAAACACGACATACATATTGTTATTGCTATGATCAATCCACGATCAGAAATTTTTTATGCAAACAAGTGAGTAAGGTTATTTATGAAAGGAAGGTGCATTCATCATTTTTTCTTAATGAGTTCGTTCATGTGCTTATATAATGAAAATGATCTGATTTAAAGTTATAAACCTTACAGTGAAGAAATAGTTACTCATAAATTTCAACATTGAACGAAGGATTTAGTGAAAAGATGATCTCGCAGGTTTACGATAGGTGTGTTTTTTTAATGCGTTTCATGTGAGACTCGCATCAACGTATTATATTCACGATTAGGACCATTGATCAATAAATTTGAATCATAATACTTCTAAATTATTCAATAAATAGATTCATTTTTATTTGATTACAACCATGTATAAAGACTTATTAAAATGCTGAAAACACAAGCGCAAATTCCGAGTTTCAATGTGTTATAACTTATCGATTTTATCAATGTTGTTTTGAAGTTTATCTATCTTAACTGTGGTAACTCTCATGTAATTGAGCACAAGCACAAAATAAAATGCATTAAATCATATCCCGATGCATGAATGCTGATACAAGTGTAACGATTAAAACATGAGAGGCGATAGCCTTTAATTCTTTACTATTTTAAGTCATCCTTTCAACGGTTACTACCGAAAACCGGTAGATCCTGAATACATGATGAACTTAAAAAACGATTCGATTATTATTTGAGAACGATTGTGATTTTATTGACTTAATTGTTTCTCGTCTAATATATTAATTTCCTCCGGGTATTTGAAAATAAATGATATATATGTAACTAAATCCAAAAAAAAAAAATCTAAAAATAATCCATAAACAAAATTTACAATAATTAATAAAATTTTCGTCCTTCTAGTTCTCCTCCGTCAATAATTCTATCAAAGTATGCCACGTACAAAGCAGGAATAATGGGTGGAAATGGCGAATCAGGCCTAAACATAACATTCCTAAAGGAAAGATTAAAAGTTAAAATTTACATTATTATGATTTCAAAAAGTTTTTTTTTTTTTTAATAAAAAAAAATTTTACCTCATCTGCCCGTCTCTTCCGTAGGCAGGTTTAGTAACGATACCATATGTATCAACCCTCTCCGGATCAAGCCATTGCATGCCCCATTCACTAGATCCCTTAACATAAGCAACTTTTTTCCAAATATCTTTGTTTGAACATTTACGATAAATTTCGCCAAAATATTTATAATCCCATCTTATTTCAAATTCACATCTCAAAAGCTTTTCAAGATCACCGGTTTTATCTCTAAAAAATCTCGTTTTCCTTTCTTCATTATTATTCTCTTTATCATCATCATCTAATGTTACAAAAGAAATATAAACTTTCGGAGGCCATACGACAAACCATAATCCACTCATGTGTGATTGCGTTGTCAACACTGTAAAATTTTTAGAACTACTATTTCTATTTTCTCTAACTTCATAATAAGCGGGAGACCATGATTTATAACTTCTAGATACGATTTCTGCTATTATAGATGAATTGAAATCATTCTCATCTTTATCAATAAATAATTTTGATAATTTTGCATCACTTTGTGGTGAAGTTTCAATAACGTATTCAAAATTATTGGATCCTATCCGACCATCATTCTTTCTTAATCCTAAATAATATTCGTAAGGAATTTTAGAATCTCCTTTTGGTAAAATTGCTTCGTTTGATTCAATAAAGAAAAAAGCCAAATTAATTGACAGCAATAATATTGTTACAACTATAAATCCAAATCCCAAAATTTTTAATAAGTTAAAAGATCGACGGTTATTATTATTATTTGGTATATAATTCAGATTATAAAAAGGTCTTCGAAGTAATGGTATTCTCTCATGATCTGTTTCTTGTGACATAATAAATAACTCTATTCTTGTGACTACCTTTTTTTTTTATTTTTTTTAACAACGGCGACAAAGAAAGTAAAAGAAAAAAAAAAGTATTAAAAAAACTTGCATCATTTAAATTTCGTGACACTATTAAGCTCGTGACTCACACCTGCCTATCCAGGTAGGTAGATCTTGTGGTTTCATGTGAGCTAAGATGTTCTAACCCATTTTAAACTCGGACCGTTTTTATGATAGTCTCTAAATTAAAAGCTTTTCCAAGACCAATGATTTGAACAAGTTTTAAAAATTCTAAGATCTAATCGCTTATCTATAATAAGTAACACTTGTTGATAATTTTCATGGGGACCATTAAAAGTTTCGTTAGGACCCGATCCGAAATTTCAAAAATAAAAATAAGATTCTGGATTCTCAAATAAGTTAAATATTACATTCTAAATATAATACTAGTATATTAGGATAGTAATTACTATAAAATAATTCATTTCTGACAAAAATATGGACGGCTAAATGTTGTCTAAAATATTTTTGAAAAGATACAAATTAAAAAATATGTATCAGATTTATTGATACTATAAAAATGATATTAATATAATAGAATTCTTTAATCAAAGAATAATTGATTTTAGATTATATAAGTTAGTTTATCTATTACATCCTTTATCTAATTATATATTTTTTAAACCTTTTTAATTTAAAAAAAATTTTAAAAATCTGTTTTTCATAATATGATTTTTTTGAATCATTAGTTCTATTTGGTTAAAAATAAATAATCATAATCTTTTTAATCAATATTTAATATATATTAAGATAAAAACCTTTATATAATCATGATTTTTAATTATTTTTAATTAACAATTAATATATATTAGTTAAATAAAATGTAATTATATATATACTAACTTATTTTTAAGTTTTATCAATAAATAATATAATATAAGTTATAAAAAATTTTTGATAATAATTGATATATAAATAATTAAACATTTTAAATAAGATTATATATTATTAATATCATATAACTTAATAATACTGTAATCAAATAATTTTTAAACCTTATTCATAATAAATCAAATCTAATAAATATGTATTTAATTTGCTTATTTTAACTTTAAATTAAAATAAGCTTCAATTTTTAAAAGTAACTAAACTGTTTTAAGAATTAATAGCAAAATAATGTAATTTCTATATTTTTATTATTAATAAAATAATAATTATTAAATTATTATTATAATAGTCAGTAAAGTATTAATAATATTTAACATTTAAAAAAAATAAATAATACTATAAAAATAAATTTAAAATTTTTTCTGATTAATTATTCTTTTTTAAACTTTTACAATAAAGTTAAACTTTAGTTATTTTAATTAATAATAATAAAAAAAAATATTACTTATTTAATAAACATAACATTGTATTATTTGCAATTCTATAATGTTTATTTATTATTGATTGTAACTAGTTATAACTCAATTTTTATTAATATTATAACTAGTTGTAATCTTATAATATTTACCGTATGCCACTGCATACAGTATTCTTCAAAAATAATATCTCTCATGATTAATACCTGAATACTATTTACTATTCATATTGACCTAGTCATAAATAGTACCCAGATACTTTTCAAAGCTAAACTTTGTAAAAATTGATTAATACCCAAGTATAGCATCATGTCTTTAATATTAACTTTTCCTATTACTTGAATATTTTTCATAATTTTTATATAAAGTGAGGAAAAGTATTAAGTTTTCCTTAATATTTGTGAAGCTGAATTAAAGAAGGAAAGTAAAATTAATTTTTTTTTGATATTTATTTATTAAAGTTGTGTAATTGTAACCTCCATATACAGTATTCTCCGTATATTGTATCCCTCTTAAAATAGTATTCAGTTTCTCATTTAGTATTCGTAAGTACTATTCAATTTGAAAAATCACATTTTTGATTAAGACCTTAGATACTGTATGCAGTGGTATACGGTATTTATTACTAGTTATAATATAATTTTTAATAATTTAATTATTTTAAAAATTCAATAATCTTAGAATAATAGACTAATCAAGTTATTTTAATTAACATTATTAATTGTATATTTTATATAATAAAATTATCTAATTGTCTAAATGTAATAAAAGAATATTATATATATTCAAAAACTATGTATTATCTATTTATTACTATATAAAAATGTCTAATCAAATTTCAGAATCAAGTATAACAATCAATATTACATAATCAGGTGATAATATAAAAATTAGTATCACTTAAATCAGTATTATAAAATTAGTATATATAAAAATTAGTATTATATTAAATTATTTTTTGAGTTTTTTCTGTAATATAAAATGATATAAACATTTCAGATGCATAACAGTTTCTGTTCTCTAATTATATTATTTAATATAAGCCTCTAATTTTATTAATAAATATAAAAACATATCTTATATATTATTTAAAATACTAAAGCTGAATAAAAAATAATTAATTACAATCATATAAAGTAATAAATTAACAGTTTAATAAGAATTTTACAAAAAATATAATTTTCTTATGTTTCTATTATAGTAAAATATAGTTTAAATTGAATTACTTTTTAAAATAAAGTGTATGATTTATATTCTATTATCTGAAATAGTATTTAGTATTTTATATATCATTATTATTCAAAGATATATTATATAAACTATAGATATATATTTTTTAAATAATAATAATTAGTTTTAGAAAGATAATACTTATTTTTACATATTAAAATTATAAAAAATTTTATATATAAATAGTTTGCATAAAATCTCTTATCTACACAAAGTTTAAATTTTAATTTAATTAAGAATCTACATATAAATATTAAAAAAGCAATTATGAATACCTTTTAATATAGGGTGAGTGCTGGGAAAAGGGATCAAATCATCAAAAAATTATTTTTTTAAATAATAAAAGTTCTGAATCAAATAAGATGATCAGATTTAATTTTACTTAAGAACAATTTTTTAAAAAAATTTTTGATTTGGTCTCTTTTCTCAGCATTTACCCTATATTACTAAGTTTGAATAATATATTAATAAATTATAAAGAAAATTTCTATATATATTATTAAAATTTAATTGATAATAAATTAAACAATAATTAAAATAAATAATGATCTAACTAAGATTAGTTATCTAGTATAATTAGATCTCTTTAAATGCATTCCTTTAGAATTAAGAATAAAAATATATTTAAAAAAGATATGTATTAATAGAAAATATATATTTTAACAAATTTTTTATGATATAATAATTATAATTATATTTTATTTTTATATATCAAAGATCTTACATTAGTATAATAAATAAAATTAGTTAGATTTATCTAATAGAATTTTATTTTTTAAATTATATTAAATAATATATTATTTTATTTATTAAAAAATATTTCTAGAGTAATTTTATTTATTATTAATTATTAATTAATTTAAAAAATAAATATTAAAATTTTTTTTTATAGAACTTACCTTTGAATAATCTAATATTTAAAGAATCTGATAATAAAAATAAATAATTTAATTAATTAGTTATCTGATTTAAAAAAAATATATATTAAAATATAATTTTATCTTATAAGATTTATCTCTAAAAGATTTAATGCTTAAAATTCTATAACTATAAAAAATTACTTTTTTTAAAAGAATATTTTAATATTTAGAAATAATCACGTATATGTATTTAGCAAATAAATTTATCATATAAAAAGATTAAAAAACTTTTATATATGTAAAACTTTGAGAATATATTTAATATCTAAGTCTCAAGATTGAAACTAGAATTTTATGTATAATATATATTTATAAAAGTGTATTTAGAAAAGTCTAACTGTATAAAACTTAAAGAATAAGTAATAAAATATTAGATTTTTAATATAAAAGATTAAGATTACTTATTTAAACTTATTTTTGGATTTGGCAAAATATAATTTTTTATTAAGATTTAATATAGTTTCACATTTTATAAATTTTAATATAGTTTTATCTTTTTTAGAATTTTATAAATTTTTTAATAAAGTTTTAATATAATTTTACTAAGTTTTACCTTTTTCTATTTAGACAATTTGTAAAAATCTTTGGATTTTATTTAGCAATATTTCAATATTAAAAATAGATTTATAAATTTTTTTTATTGATCTTATTATAATTTAAAAAAGTTTTAAAAATTAAATTTTTGTAACTTTTTATGATTTTAATAAACTTTATTTAAAGATTAACATTTTAGATAATTAACATAATACCATCTAAAAATCTAAAAAGAAATAATAGTAATATCAATGATCTGTTATTATAAGTACTAAAACTAGTCACCTTTTAGTCAATAATTTTCTTTTATTTATTAAATAATTAGTAAAATATAATGACAATTATATATTCATTTATTCTAATCTAAAAATTTTCTTTTTTTTCATTTGAATTGATAGAATTTTAAACAGATTTATAATTTTACAATGTATTTTAAAAATAGATAATCAAAGAAAATTATTTAATAAATAAAAGTTTTTCATAATTACAAATATAGATATTGTATATTATTTTATCTTTCATAAAAAATAATTATTAGTCAATATATATTGCCTATTAGAATCTTAATACTAATAATTTAATTATCAGTTAAATTATTTGAATAGATAAATTTTTTGTCTCTATGATATATTTATTATCTTCAAAAAAATATAATAATATCATATATTGATCATTTAATTTAAAAAAAGAATATACTAAATGTGTTACTTTTATTTTAATTAATTTATATATTAAAATTGTAGCTTACATTATAAATAAGAATTGTTCTATTTGTAAATGATACTATTTTTTCAAAAAATTGCTTTTATCTCATATATAGCTATAAATTATTTTTTGATTTATTTTCTTTTTTACTATTTTATTATTCTTTATCTTCTAATATTATAAAGCATTAAAAATATTTTATTTTTCCATCACATATAAAGCATAAAATACAGATTAATATTATTGAATTATTACAAGAAAATAAGCTATGTTATATAATTTTTTTTACTGTATAAATTAATTCGATCTAATAAAAGTAAAACTAAGCACACCCTTCATATAACTAATTAATTTTGACATTAAATCTTCAAACAAACATTAAAGGAAATGAATTCTCATAATCATCATTAAAATGATTAATAAATTGGTTTACTTATTGCTATTCAGCTAATTCAACATAATCTCTCAATAATCTTAGTCTATTATAAATATTCATATTGAATAATTCTTGTTCAGATAAATTATTGATAATTTCTAACATTCTATTTTCATTTATTTTAATATGTTTGAAAATTTATGTTTTCTTAAGAAGAGGAGGTACAAAAACTATTATGTAGGTAACCAACAACTATTAAGTCTATTAGTTTCTTCAAGCATAATCTGTTTAATTACTACTAAAGCCACATCACAGTTATTGATTTTACAAATCACCATTATTTGTTCATTATCTACTATCAGAAAGAGAAATAAAATCTAATTATCACTGCAATCAGTAAGAATAGTCATTGAATGTATTGGATAGAGTTTATAAATCAGAAATAATTCTCCCATGGCTTGGCTTTCTTTGAAATCTGTAAATTTTATTTTTGTTTTAATCCAAATGATAGGCATTGCACTTGAGCTGATGAAAATATCACTATTACCTTTTATAATAATATTTACTCCTTCCAAATGTATTTGATTTTTTGTTTGTGAGTAGACATTTTTTACTTGACAACCTCCTGACAATTTTAATGCTTCCTTAAACTATTTAACAACTCTGTTCATTTGTGATAGTTCATCTTTATTTTCATCTCATCTGAATGGAGAGTATGATATAGATTTAAATAAATTAAAGTCATCTATACATAGCTAAATAATAGATAAATGATAAGTGATTAAGAGTTATAAATAATACAATAATCTAATAAGAAACTTACAATGATAGTTCTCATCCCAATCTTATTCATAATTTGTTTAATTTTAATATCAGACAGTTTTAATGCAGAGATCACTTCAGGATTTTTTGGAAAAGTTCTTCACAAATAACACTACTTATAATCTCTCTTAAATCTTTTTTCTAAAACCCTTTTTAGGAGAAGAATGTTAGTAAATTCCACAAAAAAGGTTAGTACATTATATTTAAATTGACTAATCATTACGATGTAAAGGCTTACCTTGATGTTTATTTAAATTGGATTAGAATGTTAAATTATCAAAAAAGTTAGTTTATCTATTATTATTATAATTTGTCTCAAATATGTAATAAAGATCAAAAAAAAGTTTTAACTTTACCTAATAGAAGTGTATTAAGGAAAGCTTTAATTTCTTCTTCATTTTCTTCAAAATATTCAAGTCAGTTCTTCATATCTATCCTTAAAAGTTGACCTTTAATTATATCACGCATCTTGCTATTGGTAAAAAGATTTTCTAATTTCAACTTTATGTTCTTCTACTTGATATCCATTATCTGTTATTATAAGTAAAAAAAATTTTTTTCTAGGTAGAAGTAAATATAATAAAAGCTAAGTTTTGACTATATATATACAGTCACACCTCGATATAACGAAGTTGCTGATCCAGCCGATCAGGACTTCGTTATAAGAATCTTCGTT